>PVHY01007205.1:0-69041 GCA_004024945.1 Uropsilus gracilis
TTTTTAGTTTTATATAGTCCCAGCTGTTTATGCTTTCCTTCATTTTTTTTGCCAGCCATAGTTGTTTCCCCAAATGGATTTCTGAGGTGAAATTCATGAAGGGTTTTGCCCAGGTTTTCTTCTATGTATTTTATGGTTGCAGGTCTCACTTCCAGGTCCTTTATCCATTTTGAGTTAATTTTTGTACAGGGTGTGAGGGCTGCCTGGAAATCTTGGTTTAGTATTTCTGTATGTAGGACTGTATGTTTCTCTGATTTTGTTTTGCTGGGTATACAGTTTTTGTCTTTGTTTTAAAAGGACAGTCTTACTAGATATAAGATTCTTGGTTGATTTTTTTCCCCATAAATGTTTGATTATGTCATCCCATTAAGGGAATACTCTTCCATTATTTTTTATGAGAAGTAATTATTAATCTAATATATCACAAACTATTTTCCTTTCTGGATTTTATTCTTGACCTTGATATGCTTGCGAGTAGAACTCTTCTTATTTGGAATTTGTGAAGTTTCTTTGATGTTAAAATTAGTATATTTTATCAAATTTAAGAGTTGTTAGCAATTATTTTTCTGAATGATTTTTTATGTCTTTTACTGCTATTTCTCTGATTATGTATATTTTGATATGCTGAAAGATGTCCTTTACTTTTTTGGGTCTGTTTTTCTTTACTCCCCTACACTGTTCAGATTGCATAATCTCTGTTAATTTATCATTAATTTCCATGACTGCTGCAAGTTCAAATTGAGTCCTGAAGTACATATTTCATTGCAATTATTATATCTTTCACCTTTATTTTTTTATTTGATTCTTTCAAGGTTTTTTTTTTATATCGATAAACTCACCTTCTTTGAATCACTGTTATCAAAATTCCTTCCCTTTAATTTCACTTTTTGGACAGTGAAACTACAAAACCTTCATTTGCTAAGACCAAAAAAAAAAAAAAAAAAAAAAAAGGCAAAGACAAAACTGTGTTTTTTTGTACTTTTTTTTGTTATCATTGATTTTATTTTACATCATTATCTACCGTGGGGTTCTCCCACCACCTTATCTTATCACTGGTGAACTACTCTTAATTTTTTGTGCCCATCCTACTCCTGATTTTCCCCCTTCCCCTTTCATGCTTCAATTCTGCTGAAAGTTAGTTTTAAATTTTTCTAGTCTGGCTTATTTCTGCTAGCATGATTCCTTCTAGCTCCATCCATGTTGCTGTGAATAACATACATTTTTCTTTTTCAATTGATATATAATATTCCATTGTGTATATACACATCTGTACCATTTGTCTATTTTGGAGCACTTGGGTTGCTTTCATATTCTTGTTAGTGTAAATAGTGCTACAATAAACATCTGAGTACAGGTGTCTTTTTGGATTAGAATTTTTGCAGTCCTTGAATAGATTCCTAAAAGTGGAATTGCTGGATTGAATGGTAGTGCCATTTTCAATAGTTTCAGAGTCCTCCACACAGCTTTTTTTATAGTGGCTGGACCAGTTTGCATTCCTACCAGCACTGTAAAAGTGTCCCTGTCTCTTGACATCCACACCAGCACTTATTGTAGCCCATTTTTTTGATATGGGCCATTCTTACTGGTGTAAGATGGTATGTCATTGTGGCTTTGATTTGCATTTCCCTGATTATCAGTGATGTTGAGCATTTTTTCATATTCCTATTGGCCATTTGTATTTCCTCCTTGGAAAAGTGTCTTTTTAGATCTCCCCATCTTCTGACTGGAAATTTTGCCTTGCAAAATTGTGTTCTTTAAAATGCTTTCTTCCCCCCTGCATTTCAATGAACCTTTCTTATTTTTGCATGTTTCATAACTTTTTGTTGGCGGGCAAACACTTTAGACAATATATAATAGAACTCTATATACTGACTTTCCTTCCCCCTAGTCCCCAGTTTATGGTCATTGTTTGATTATTTTTTTTTTTGTTCTGACTACATTCGACTGCCCTAATGATGTTTGTATCCCCCCATATTGTGCAGCCTCTGATGTCATGTGTTAGAGTGTACAGCTGTGGGCATGTATGGAATTGCACTGGGACAAAGTGGTTTTAGCAGTACTCTCTTTGAATTTCTTTTTTCTATTAAGCTGATGACTTCTGTGGGTATAATATTCAACGGATAGTTTTTACTACTTGCTGGATGATTGAGCTATTGCTTTTAATAATGCCTTGGAAGCATAAATTGCTACACAATATTATCCAATTAAATTAAGGCCCCTTTGCAAGAATAGTTTTTAAGGACACTCATTGACATTTGTTCCAACCCTAGGAAGATTTTTCTTACTCTAGTTCTTTCTGGTAAACTTATAGTTTATTTACAATTTAGCCTGTTGTTCTTATGGAGCTACCAGCTTCCTCTTCATTTACTGACACCAAGATCTCCATTGGTTTTTGAGAGAGTCTGTCAGATAGAATTTCCCCATACTTTGTTTTTATGAATCATGTTAGTTCCCATATGGAGAAACTTAGAACTCTCTGCTTTTTCAGTCATCTTTCCCTCCAGGACAAATCTGAGGCCTCTGCTCCATCTCTAGGTTTTAAAACAATGACTTATCTCTGAATGACACCCCAGTTTTGATGTATAGCATTCATGACATGCTGGGTAGGCAGTGGACAACTTTCCACAACTACAACTTAGTGTTTTTTTTTTCTTTTTGTCAGTTAATTGTCAAAGTTTACACTTACACTGTGATATCCAACTCTGCTAGTAAGTAAGATTCTTAAGGGTTGAGGTGAGAGAAGACATTATCAGAAAAGTCCCAACGGGCCCGGAGAATATATGTAAATTAAAAATGAGCACCAAAAGATCGCCATATTAGTATCCTTCTGTTTAACAGGAGATTTTGTAGTTTCATTAAATAGGAGTGAAATAAGTTACTGTAGTTTAAAGCTGCACAGTTCTGTTACTTCTTCCTACACCATCACATTTTGTTTCAGTAATACAATGATGCTTTGGACAACAAAACAACTTATTAGGGAAAAGAATCAAAGGTAAAATCAAAAATCCTTATTTTCTCAAAGTATATTGCAGGGCTCAAAACAACATACTTTCTTCTTCTCAGTTATTCATTTGCTAACTTTTACGTCTTCAAATATTAATTGACTTTCTTTCACTTACTTTTTATCACTTATTTCCTCAGATACCATTCCTGCATTGGTTTAGTTTGGCACGTAGGGTTAGTTTGGCAATGGAGTTGTCAGTCTTTAGTCTTCCATCCCTCACACATTTCCAATGACATAGGCTAGCAAATCTGTAAATATTTTCATTAATTTTCTTGATATAACCTCTAGCACAATACTGAGTACAAAGGGTAGAAGCAGATATGTTCCCGAGTTCTTAATTTCAGGAGAAAAGTATCTTTTCCAATTAAGTTTAGGGTTCACTGCAGGTTTTCTGTAGACGTTTTAAAACAATCATATTAATAATGTTCTCTTTAACATCTTGTTAAATAAGAACTTTGATTCTGAATAGATGTTGGATTATGTCCAAAGCTTTTTTACCCTAATCTATTGAGATGTTAATGTAGTTTTTCTTCAGTTTTGTTAACACAGAAAATACATTAATATTGAATGGCAAGTCAATATTGTATGATTGGGATAAACTTTACTTAGTCATATTATCCTTTTTTTAAGGAAATGTCTTCAGGTTTGATTTGCTAAAATTTTATTCATATGTCATGAGAGATATTGGTCAATCATTTCCTTTCCTTTTTCCCTTTTAATATGTGTTCTTATTATCATAATACTGACTTCAAATAATGAGTTGGGAAATATTCCCTCTTTTTCCATTTATGAAAGATATTTTCTATCTCAAATCACTCAATCATACTTTATTTCCCATTGGTATCTATTTCGTTTTCTCTTGGTATTTTATTTGTATTGTCTTAAAAAATCACATTATTTCTAACATAAAAAGCCAATGGATCCAATTTTTTCTTTTTGATACAATGTTTTACTATCAAATTTATTAAATATAATAAGGTTATTGAAGTTACTGCTTCCCTCTTTTGTTGGTCTCCCTCACACCATGAACAAAAACCAACTCAAAATGGATAAAAGACTTAGATGTAAAATCTGAAACCATTAAGTACATAGAGGAAAATTTGGGTCAAACTTCAAGACATACTTCAGAAACCTCTTTCAGGACATACTGACAAATGGTTATAAAACAAAATGAAGGAAAATATGAACAGCTGGGACTACATAAAACTAAAACGAAAATGAGACACTATCAAAACAAAAAGAAACCCAAGCGAATGGTTGAAAAATTTTGCCCTCTATACAAGTGATAAAGATTTGATAACAAAGATGCACAAAGAACTTACCTAGTTGAACAATGACAGAGCATAGTCGGTTTTTTGAAGGATTTTTATATTTTATCTCAGTTGTTGAATTTCTAGTCATAAAATTCTTGGTTGTGTAGTTTTTTTTTCTTTATTTTTTGAGAATGGAAAGAATTTTATTAGAGTTTAACTTAATTATTAAAATTGCACCCAACTATCATATAATGATCTATGTGTTGAAAATCATATGATCTATCACCCAAACTTACTTTTAATGACTTATTAGCTGACAGATTAGATTTTCCTTAATTTCATTGTTGACAGAGACTTTTTTAAAGCAACATAGCTTTTATTTATTTAAATTAGTTAATTTTCTTTCATTTTAAATCATTGAACTGTATTTGACTTCTTCCCTCAGGTCTAGTGCCAATGGAAATATATTTAAGTTTCATGAATTTGATAGCATCCTTGCAAAAGGGCCACACTAATCTCAATTTCAGCATCTTACTGAGCATTTATTATTCTTTTAATTTCTACATAATATATTGATTAACTACTAAATTTTTTTCTAGTGTCTTCTTTTTTCTGATCAGTTTATTGATCAGCTTTTGATATTATTTCTTCCATAAAAATTCTGCTTTCATTGTTTCCTTTTACTGATTAGTTTGAGTTTAATTTTCTATTTTTATTTTTGGTTGTTAAGATATAAATTAAAGTCACTGATTTTTTTTAATATGGGCAACTAACAAATTTCCCTTGAATCACAGCTTTCCCTGTATGACATTAATGCCCATCTGTTGTGTTTTATTTTCATAACTTCAATAAATAAAATTACATGACATTTGTCTTTTTTTAACCTAGTTTATTTCATGAAGCATAATTTTCTCTACATTCATTGATGTTGTGAAAGGTAGAACTATTTTCCTTCGATTCAGTAAATCGTATCCAATTGTGTATATAAACCCCATCTTCTTTATTCCTTTGCCAATGAATGGGCTGGTAACTTATTTGTGGTTATTGGTTATTATAAATAGCACTATTATAAATATGGGGAGAGATGTGTATATATTTCTTTGAATTAGTACTTTTGTATTTTTTGGTAAATACTGAGTGCAACAATTAGATCACATGGAATTTCCTTATCAATATTTCTTTCTTGCTCCTTTTTTAAAAATTTTCTCCATGTTTGTCCTTAGATACTAACGCTATCATCTTCTTTCTTAAATGCAGGGAATGAGGTCTCAGTCTTTTTAATTATATTATCTATATCATCTGTGTATTTTTGGTTCAGTTTTAATTGACTAATTTCTTCTTTATTTTTGATTGTCGTTTCCAGAATTTTTGGATAAATTTTAAATAACAAGAAATGTTTATATACAGTCTTGAACATTTTTCTTTATTCAGTATATGAAAATGGAATGTAAAATGCATATTTGATAAACTTTGAAAATAACAGCCCTCTATTATTTGAGAGGGATATGTTCCAAGATTCCCAGTGCAGAATTCTATATGTTTGATGTTTTTTCTTGTACATGCATATTTGTGATGAAGTTTAAGTTATTGTTAGCACAGAAAGAAATGATCAGTAATTAATACTAAAACAGACCAGTTATAACAATATATTATAGTAAAAATGTGAATAATTTCTCTCATTAAATATATAGTATATAATATATTTTTGATCTCTGTGAACTACAGGTAAGTGAAACTTCAGAAAGAGATACTGCAGATCAAGCTGACTATGTATCTCAACATTAAAATATATTCTTCAATTATATAGAAATCACATTTTTTTCCTTAGGCAATTTTATTCTCTGGGAACAAATAAATACAGTAGACTTTGAAGCAAAATATCATAAGCTTCAAAGTGCAATTTTATTGAAATCCATATGAAATTAAGCAAGTCATTTTGTTTCTTTGATTTCCATGGTCTCTTGTGTAAAATCAGAATGCAAATACTTACATCACTGAAGATTTATAAGCTTTAAATGATATCCTGAGGATCATAAAGATGCTAAATTGTAACCTAAACATCAGATAAGATCTGATGGAACACAATGAAAATAGGGAATATTGATTACAATAAAAAAATTTTATCCCTTTAGTAGATATTTATTTCTCATATGTATTGATTTTATACAAATTAGACAATACACATGTACCTTATATGTCTAAATAACACATTTATAATTATATTGATTTTATAATATATTTTAATACTATATCAGGGAGACTATCATAATAATAATATTCATTATACTTTCCACTCTTATGAAGTTTAATCTTTGAGTAAACAGATATAGATTCACTTGAGGAAAAAAATTCAATAATAGATATTTCATTTCCACAATAATGGGCAACTGGATAGTTGTTAATATTGCTTTTATATTAAACATTTTTGATAAGTGCTTATCATTAGACATAATCAGAAGATAATACATATATTTATACAACATTTGTCATATGTTTTTATATAAAATAGATTAAAATAAGGTAGTTGCACTTTGAAAGCTTAAGAGATTTCATAATTTAGAAGGTAATTTCAACAGTGTACTTTGTAAAATGCAATTAAATGTTAAAAATGAAAACCTAAATAACTTTGAAGATATAATTTCTGGGCTCAGTTTATGTACTATTGCCTTGAAATATATGCATTTGTTAAATAAATATGAATAGAATGTTCATATATGTATATATAGTCAAATATATGTACATTAGTGCTGTATTTAGTTGATTTTCACTTAATAACAATAAGCAATGAAATCCAGAAGAGTAAAATAAGGTTTTGTAGTTGAGTTAAAAACATAAAATTGTTGATAGTGCAAATTATATTGCAAATGTTTACCTGGTCTAATTCACCTGTAATAATTAAATTTTGTTCTTGGTCAGCAAAGTGTGAAAAATTTTAGCAAATTTTTCAAATTACTTGTCACATTTTATTGGCTTATCAGTAGGTCTTTGTATATAGTGAGTGATTTCCTTGTTATCGTAAAAGTTTATTCTTTAATAACCCAAAACTCATTAATGTTTTTCCTAATGAAGAGAGTATTATTTGGTTAACTTAAAAATATGCTACTTTTGATAAATTTATATTAGATTCAGGTGGTATTATTTTAAGAAGTTATGTTGTCATAGGGACATCCGATTTAAAATATGTAATATATATATATATATATACACTTAGGTGTGGTATTCCTTAGTCACAGATATACATGCTTTCAACCTTAATAAATATTGTTAAACAAACTTCCAAAAGAAAAAGAAGTTGAAATTCATTTTGGAAAATTGTCTAGTTTCTGCTCTTGTTGAATAAACTCAATCAATGTGATTTAGTAACTCCACATCTAGGATTTATTCAAATGTACACCAGGAAATATACTATAATATTAAAAAAATATTGAAGTTAGTTCAAACTACCATGAATCCAAATATCACTCAACATTAGAAGGTGCAAATAAGCAAGGATATATTTACATTGGAATACTATACAACAATGAAACAAGATCACACATGGATTGAGCTTCCGGATTAATGTTGAGTGATGGAAGCTGAACACTGGAATACTCATTGAAAATGTCCATTTGCATAGTATAAGAGCAGGCAAAGTAATCTTAGATGATAAAAGGCAAAATGAATAGCAGTTAAACGGGGAAGGGGGGTGTGGGGAGTGGGGGTGAGGGAGTGGCGGTGAAATTGTAGATTCTAAAGTCTCTTTCCACCGTCTACCAGACTGTGCGAATCAGAGCGGTTTATATCTTCAGGAATGACTGTTTATGTCCACTGTTGATAGATCTCAGAGGTACCTCAGAAATAGGAGAGAGCAACCATGAAAGATCTGAAATGGTGATAGAGGTGCACACCGTTAAATTGGGAAGGGAATTTCTTGCCTGCCAGGACAGGACCACCTGGGCTGGTGAACCCCTGAGTGATTCCATCCCTTTACCTGCTCATCATTCCGGTGGGCTTGCTGGGTAACATCCTACTGGTGATAGTTGTAAGCCTTTCCATAGTTGGGGTGAGAAATGGGGATAGCATAAAGAATGTTGAGTGAAAAATTCCAGTTTGCTTCATTCTTTATCACCCCTTCTCTCTTCTAAATTCACTGTGAGATCCTCAGGGACTTGCCAGCCTAGCCCCCAGATTCTTATAGGTTCGTGTGGGGGCTTTCTTGCCTCTGCTAGAGGCTGATAAAGATAGACACACACTAGGACTCAGTGTGTGTGTGTGTGTGTGTGTGTGTGTGTGTGTGTGTGTGCTCAAATCCCCACAATTCCAGAAAACACAGCAAGAACTGCAGAAACAAGAGCAAAGCCTGGGACCAGCAAAGTACCAGTGGCCCCAGGCTAGTTCCCGTCTTTCAGCTGCAGCTCACAGGACAGAGACAGCAGAGACAGCGTGACTTGCTCTCCTCCCAGAGAACAATAGAGGCAGGTATTCTGATTAATCCCACGGGGTATATTTTTTGCTCACGAGAGGACTGTTTCCAGTTAGTTACATTGAAGACTGCAACAAAGACGCAAGTGTACTGCTTCATTTATTTATTTTTCATGTCTAAGCACCACGAGCCCATGTGCCCTTCCAGAAGTGAAGCCCCGCGCTGATGCGGTGAGCGGACGTCTCCCCCGGACCTGTGCTGGGACTCTGGACGTGGCGCGCGACGCGTTCCTCGCGGCCACTAAACTTGTCCCGCAAGAAGGAAATTGCCCCAGCCCTGCACCTTGCGCTATTCATCATCTTTTGAAAGCATGAAAACTCCAGCGGAGTCCCCTGGAAGGGAGACCATGCCCCCGAAGTCTCTTTCCACCCTCTACCAGACTGTGGGCGCGAATCAGAGCGGTTTCGTCCCCGCGGCGACCGGGAGGGATTTACTACCTGCCCCGGACGGGACCACCGCGGAGCTGGTGATCCGCTGTGTGATTCCGTCCCTTTACCTGCTCATCATCACGGTGGGCTTGCTGGGCAACATCCTACTGGTGAAGATCTTTATCACCAACAGCGCCATGAGGAGCGTCCCCAACATCTTCATCTCCAACCTGGCCGCCGGCGACGTGCTGCTGCTGCTCACCTGCGTGCCGGTGGACGCCTCGCGCTACTTCTTCGACGAGTGGATGTTCGGGAAGGTGGGCTGCAAGCTGATCCCGGTCATCCAGCTCACTTCCGTGGGGGTGTCCGTGTTCACGCTCACTGCCCTCAGTGCTGACCGGTAAGGGCAGAGGTAAAAGTGGGGGTGGCCTGGAAGGGAGGCGCAGGGAGGCAGAGAGGATGCCCTGGAGAGGACCTGGGGATGCAGAGGGAGAGGGAAGGACTGGGGCAGGGAGGGGGAGAGTGGACATGAATGCTAGCGTGAGAAGACTCAAAATGAATAGAGAGGTGCGGTTGAAAAAAAAAATAGAAAGTTACTCTAAAATAATTGAAATTCATTAGTTTGAAAAGCCATTTAAAATTGCTTTTCATTAAAAAAGAAAAAGAAAGAAATTTCTTCTCATCGTCAGAGCCTGCTCTCCACACACGTTGGGAATCTTTTTACTCATTTCATGGAAAAGTAATAGAATAAACATGCAATCAGCAACTCTCTTGTGTGGTTTGGGTGTCTCTAAAATCTTAGAAGTGTATTTTCCATATTCATAAGTTTAATGGCTTGATAGGTAAGAATGTGTGACTTAATGTTAGAGAAATATTTGATTTTGAATTTTTTCCAACTAAGGGAAACTATAATTTGTATTTACTAAATTCTGCTATTTGATTGGATAAAAAAAATCCCTCAGAATTGTAAATTCTTCATCTTTATTTTCAGACGGATGACTAAACACATTTTTCTTGCTTTTAATACCTCAAATCAAGTGACTGCCTTCCCTGTAGCCACCTCCCCCCGAAAAAAAGTGGACACTAAATTTTTATTACCTTAAAACAATGTGGTAACAATATACATTTGATATCAATCCTGCTTTTCATTTTTTTTTAAAGGCTGGGAAGTGTTATTCTACCATTATTCTATCTCGCAGATAGAACTAGCTCAACTGTGTCATTTTCCAGGTGAGGCTATTGAGGCTCAATGAATGTTAGTGCCCCCAGCAGAATGAGAACAGTTCAGCTGGGGACTGTACTCCTGACTTCTAAACTCACACTTTGGGGCAGTTAAGCAGGAGGGGATTTCTACAATGGAACTCAACAGTTCAATTAAGCGTCACTGCTGCCTGGGGTTTTGTTCTGTTCCCATGGGGGTGGGGTGTAGCCTTAAGCTGTTTACACAATTTAATTTTAACTTGGGATATTAAACAATTTAACTTGGGATATTAAAGTGACATTTACTTTCCTTTAACTTACACAGTAATTATTAAACTGTATTGAAATTTGGTGTGCCCATTTCTCTAATATTGAAGAATTAATGTTCATTAAGGGAAAGACCATATTTAGTGGGAGAGTTTAGAGTCATTTTTTAAAACCAAATACAAGTGACTCTTTTGCTTTACATATAGTATTCTCTTTAAAACAATATATTCCTATACAATTGGGTGCTTTGGGTAAATTTTGCACCTCACTATGTCTATATGGGGTCATTTCAATTTTAAGAAGTTTTATTTTAAAAAGTTTTATTGTATTTCACAATCTAAATGTGATTTTTTTTTCAAAATGTGATTTTTAAGCCGTTCTTTATAGGAAGAATTTTATGTCAATACCCACTTTAATTAGAAAGTTAAAAAAATCCACTTAATGATTTAGAATAAAACTTAGTGAATAGCTATCAGGACAATAGTTAAAATTACTCTCATTATGCTTTAAATTTCTAAGTGTTACTTAAATAACAAGATAGAGGGCTTGACTAAGAGCTTAAATTTATTTCACATTAATTTCCTCAGTCTATTGAGGAAGACACAAAGACACAAAGATACAAAGGTAAGTTGGTTCTTTCCAAGGTCAAAGAAAATGCTATTTCTCGTATCATTAAATGATTTTCTTTGATCTAATGTATCATGCTCTTGCAAGTTCAGCATGGATATTCCAATAACAGAGTTAAAGAAAAGTGTGTTGTCTCTTCTACTTGTTTCTTCTACTTAGGCTATTATTGCACAGCAGTGTATGTTTTGAAAATAAAAATTAAGGAATCAGGAATCACTGGTGATGAAGTTCACATTACATTTCAATATTCACTTACAATGGGTTAGGGATGCTTTGCTAAGCATTGATTACCATGTTCTTCCAGGACATGGTATCAAGTGTTGGTTAGTACTTGATCTTGTCATACTTCATGCTACCAAATATTTTGATTTATGTGGATTTTTAAATAAGCACAAGAATTTTTCCAAGTAGAATTGTGCTTTTTAAATTTTCATATGTTTACTATTCTTACAACATATGAAGTAGGCATTATTATTAATACTATTTTAAAAGGAAGCAAGCTAAATTTTGAAATTGAGTGACATTTTCATCATCTCACAATGAAGGAAACAGCATTTCATATATTTCAAAGTCTATACCCCTCAACATTAAGCCAATTACTACCCCAAGCAAAAGACATTACTAATGTTTTGCCTATATTATGGCAGACTGAAAAGTTTAAAACAAAGTGCACTAGAAAAAAAACAAGAAAAAAATGTGCAGAAATTGATTCATTAAATAGAATGAAAGAACATCATAAAATGCAACTGCAAAATAAAAGAAAACCTTGAATAAAAATTAAGTTGTTTATGTAACAACAGGAAAAGTAAAAAATAAAAATCCAATCAACCCACTCTGTTAGTACAATTTTAAATCTCAATTCAATCTTTGTGAAATCACATATCTTCATAAGATGACTTTTCCTAAGAGCATAAAGGTAGAGTTGGAAAATAGTATCATAGAAAAAGAAGCTGGGAGATAACTAGGGTTTGGAAAACACATCTTACTGTAAAGTGGAGACTTAAATGGTATCTTTCACTGATGATAACCTTACTGGAGAGCAGATCTGGAAATAAAGAGCACAATGTTTATGACTCTATCTGTGGCCTACATTACCTTGTTTGATATAATGGGTGGTAGTATGTGTGACACTACTTGGAACTTGTGGTTATGAATTCCTGATTTTCCAAGCTCTTGGGTTTCACCTAACATATCTTCAGGAATGACTGTTTGTGTTCACTGTTGATGTATCTCAGAGGCATTTCAGAAATAGGATAGAGAGAGACCATGAAAGATCTCAGATGGTGATGGAGGTGCACTCTATTTAACTTTTACTTTTTTTGATGAATGTTATGGTTACTATTTTGAAAATATACTTGTTTATACTTGCTTATATCAAATAGTTTATTAAAAACATTTACATATTCTCTTCATCATATTCATAACAACTTTACTTTCTCTCTCTCTTACACACACACATGTTGGGACTATATGCTTGAGGCTGGGGGGGGTGGAGTCTCACAAGTAATATTTTTCTGATGGTTATTGTTATAGATGTTTCCCTCACTGTTGGAGTACTTGTTTTTCCAAACCTAGAATATTATTTATTTGAGTTTTGAAGACTATGGCTTCTAAAAGTTCATAATTAAAATGCAAATTATTTTTAGGAATAGAATTTTCCTTTTTTCTCCATAGGGCAATTTTCTCACAAATTCCTTGTGATAAGCTATAATATGTATATATTATATATAGTTTGTATTTGTATGTACAAATACAAAGCTAGATATAAGTTATTTACTCTTTTTTTATAACTACCAGCTAAAATACATTTATAAATTAAATTTAAAAATCTATAAAGCTAAAAAGCTAAAATGAATGATTTTATTTTATTAGGTGTTGATTTCCTGATATTAGTCAACTCTTGTATTGAATGCCAAAAATAAAAATATGCAACATCTGATGAAAGTGCTAATTGTTTAATAATTTCAAGCTTTTTTGTTAATTAGATTATACAGATTTAATTCCAAAACTAAGCCAGTACATAGAATCTTGAATTGTTAATATTATTTGGATATTACCAATGTAAGCTGCCATGCCGGTGGACACTGTTTCATGTTACCACAGCTCAGACAATTTTTTCATGTAATAATTTATGTTAATTCTGTTTGTCCACTTTTCAGGAGATGCCTATCAGTCTTCTGTGGTGATGCATTTAAATATGGGGTTTTCTGTTCTAGCTGAGCCATGAAGTCAGTGACGTTCAACTTCATATTGTTAGCTATCATCATCAGGACGCTTCCTATTTGTGTTTTCAGAAAAATTTATGATTTACCTTGGACCTTTCAGTTGTTGATTATTAAGGAAGGAGAACTAATTTTTTAAGGTCTTTCATAATTGTAATTGCATTTTTTATTTTCAACAAGTTCTTACTTAAAATTTTTCAGTTCTATTTATTTATAACACTTCTGAAAAAGCTGGTGTTGATGTGAAGTGTAGTTGACCTTCTTCTGGAAAAGGCTGATCTGATATTAAGCAACAGATAAATGGTTATATGCTGCATTTATATTCCTTCATTATTTTTACTTTTAATTCAATGTCGATTTTGGTTAACAATTTATTCAGTCAGCAGATCATTTTTAGCTCTTTGATGAACTCCATCGACACTCAAAATATACAGACAACCTGGTATTTAGGAAGATCATTTGTTTCTTTATAGTACAAATGGAAATGTGTCTTTATTAAATTCCTGTTTTTATTGTTTGTTGTTGTTGTTCCTTTATCCTCTTGTAAACCTATGTGACTATGGTTATCAACAGTTTCAATTCATGCCTCAAATATTGCTAACTTCAAACTTAATGTTCTGTCTCTTAACTAATTTATTATTTTGTTACAAAATAGTGTCATCAAATCCACTGCTCTGTATTTTTACTTAAAAAATATTTATATTAATGGACACAATGATTTACAACACTGTATATAATTTAGCAGTTTAGAATCATACATATTTTCAGATGTATATTACCACACCACACGCACCACCAAAGCACCCATAAGCCTCTACCATATTCCACTGGGTCACCTGCACCTTAGTTTCTCACTTGCCACTTTCTTTGTTGACAGCCTGAATCTGTAATTAGATTCCTAGGGTGCATTTTGATTTAAGTTTTGTCTGCTTTGTTTTGTGTTTTTATATATTCCACATAAGTAAATCATGAATATTTTTACTTTCCTTCTAGCTTATTTTGCGTAGTACAGATCTCTATAGTTCTACCCATATTCTTGTAAATGGTAAGATTTTATTTATTTTATAGCTTTTTACCTAGTTTTAAAAAATAACTATATATCCCTATATATTACATCTTCTTTATCTATTCATCTATTGTTGGGTACTTACTTTGATCCCATAACTTGGCTACTGTTAGAAGTACTGCAGTGGACAGTGTTCTTTTAAGTTAGTGTTTGTGCCATCTTTGGCATTGCTGAATCACATGATAGATCTATTTTTAATGTTTTGTGAAACCTGCAAACTTTCTTTCCACATGGACTGGACCAATTTATATCCCTGCAACAATTTCAAGAATTCTTTTTTTCACTCCACCATAACACTTGTTGCTTCCAGTTTTAGATTAAGGTCCTTTTCACTCAAGTGAGGTGGAAAAATACCACTGACTTCAAAAGTACAAGGAGGGCAAGTGTCTTAAAATGAATCAAATAAATAAATCATTTGATTATTTCATTTGCATCCTCTGTAACTTGCTATTGTTGAAAAAATACAGAATCTGTAGTCACAGTTATGTGTGTGTGTAAATCCTGGGTCATCTGTTTATTATCTCTGTGATAATTTGAACATCATTTAATCTCCTACTTTTAAACTTTACTGTAAAATGGGAACATTACTTAGCTGTATTACATAGGATTATTTTGTCAAATGAAATGATTAATAAGAAAGCATTTTCAAACTGTGGGTTGCTATGTAATGAGTCCTAGAGTATCACTTATGTGTCAAGATGACATATTACTAACTGATTTAAATCGGTATTTATTCTACATGCAGTTAACTATCAGAAAACAGGCACTGAAGTGCAGAGCAAAATCAGCCATTGTAAAATTAATGGAGATGACTCCTCTGACAAGCATCGTCTTCCCCAATTCTTTGAACCACAGACTAACTAGATTTAATGCTCTGCCTTCATCAGAAAGGCGTCTCATTATTCTTCTTCCCTTGAAACTCCACTATCATTTACATTAAACACATCAATGGATTAAGAGCAAAGTGATATTTTTCTAGTAAAATACAGATAGACATGTTCACCCTGCCTGTATTTTACCCATTGTAAAGAGATGACAGTTTTAAATGCTATGATGTCTTTATATGAGTTAAAAAATTATCTAATTCCCATTATATGTTTTGTAGTATTATTACACTTGGTTGACTTTTACATAAAATTTATACTGTATGCAAATGGTCTAATCATTATTCAAAACAAGAATTAATAGAAAAGCATATCTACTTTTTAGTATTTAACACAAGGATAGTAATTAAGTCCTATTTATATAATTTTTGATTATTTTCTTCTCTAGAGATATTTTTCAGATGATCTATATGAAAAACCAACTTTTCAGTTAATCATATGTTACTAAATTCAGTGATATAATTTTTATATTGATGAACAGCTGTTTCATCCTTGCTTTTTCATAAATATATGAAAGGAGCATTGTTGTCATCCCAATATTTCTCCCTCTACTATATCACCCACCACCCATCACCAATTCCCTCATTTTCCTCCCTTCCTTGTTTCACCCCTCCCACACTCTCCCTCCTTTGCAGGACATTTCATTTTTATAGTAAAGAATCAAATAATTTAAAAAAAAAAAGATTATCTCCTGTGGGTACTTCTCAAGAAGAGATCATAACTTGTAGTTAAGTAGCTTGAATTATCCTGAAATTTTAGAACATCAGACTCATTCTGAAGAAAGCATCAGGTATCCAGCCACTGTAATAGATACTCTACACATTTTTTTCTAATCACAAAACTTTACTTGATGCTTTTATCTCCATTTTATAGAAAGAGATGACTTTAAGTGACTTCCCAAGGATGTTAGAAATGAGACTCCTAATGTTTGCTTGAGTAAAACCACTTTATTGTGTTTCCTGTTAGCCATCTAGGTTATACTTTAACCTGAAAAAAAATTAAAGACATAGAAATAATTTGAGGTTTACATTCTTTTTTGGTTTGTTTGCATCTTCATTAACTCATTTAATGTGTGTGCTTGAGTTTTGTGCCAGAGTGTGTCTCTTTTACTTCTATGATGTTATTAGAAAGGAGGAGAAAGGCTCTCATGAGATCTTGACATTAAACAAATTTGAACAATAAAACCAGAATGCTATTTCGTTTTCAGTTAAACTGACTAGATATTGGAGAAAAATCTAGTATAATCCATCTTTAGAAAAATAGTAGCTCTTAGGTTAAAAACTACATCAGTATCAACGCAAAATTTGTTATTATTTTGTGGACTTTTTTATTTTATGTGTTCTGTATGTATTACTATCATAACAAATATTTTTGAAACAAACATTTAAATAAAAATATTCAATAAATGACCACTCTTGTGATATGTGTAGATTAAAAAAAAGCTTGTGAAAGGTAAAAAAAAAGTACTGAAATTTGGGGAACAACAATATATGGCATTTTTCTTTCCCTTCCTGTTTTCCTGTGACTGTCTCTTTGTCCCTTCCATCCCCCATTCCTTCCATCACTTTTTCATTTTCAGAGAGTAATGTGAGAAATACTGTCTTCTCAGGTACAGAGCCATTGTAAACCCCATGGACATCCAGCAATCAGGAGCGGTGCTGTGGACCTGTGTGAAGGCAGTGGGTATCTGGGTAGTCTCCGTGCTGTTGGCAGTTCCTGAAGCTGTGTTTTCAGAAGTGGCACGCATAGGAAACATGGAAAACGGCAGTTTCACAGCGTGTATACCCTACCCCCAGACAGATGAATTACACCCAAAGATCCACTCAGTGCTCATCTTCTTGGTCTATTTCCTTGTACCACTTGCTATTATTAGTGTTTATTATTATCATATTGCAAAGACCTTAATTAAAAGTGCTCATAATCTTCCTGGTGAATACAATGAACATACCAAAAAGCAGGTAAGCTTGGTAGGTGTGTGTTGGAAAGCTCTTGGTCAGATGTGATGTTTTTTGCTCTTTTTTATGTGTTCTCAATAATACAGATTATTAGGGCAGTGTCAGAGGGCATTGGGACAGGCTTCATCTAGAAAGAATGTGATAAGATCACTAATATGTGACCATGTCAGTGCTCTGTAAGAGACCCAGCTTACATGTCCTCTGGGCCATGGGACATTAGGAATAAATGCCATTAAAGTTTTTTCTTTATTTGCAAATATTTACCCAGAGAACAATATAATAAATCAGAAAATGTTTTTTACATTTTAAATAACAAATTAATTTAGTTATTGCATCTTCTCCCATTAGTCCATTGAAATGACAGATGTCTGGGAGACATCAGGAAGGGACTATAGACATTGTCTGTGATGTGAGTTTGGGGTTTGGGTTGGATCCCAGAAAGCAAGACTCTGGGATAAGAGGGTAGCAAAACAAGAGTAAGAGTGTAGCAAAACAAGAATGAGAGTGATCAAAAGATGTGTTGGTCTAGATGTTGATCTAATTCAACTTTACAATTTTCCATATAAGTATCATGTATTCATTTAAAATTAGAATATGCCTCTTATGTACTGTTTCTTCCTTAAAGAATACGCAGCACTAATTTAAAGTAAATTAATGGTCTTTATCCACAAAGAGAAATGGTCTTTATCTGTACTATGGGGCAAGTTACAAATAGCATAATTGTACATTTGTGTGGTCCTAGTGAGGGTTCTATGTGTACAGGCAGGATATGAGTGCCTATTTACCATTTTGAAGGCAAACATTAGACCACAGATCATTAAAATTTGCTGGACCACAGACAGATATACAGATTGGAATTTTGGCTTCCTAACAATACTCAAATCTGGTAAAGTTTGCTTGAATGGAGGGTAACTTCTCTTTATTCATGATCATCAACATTAGTAAGCCCACATCTACTTTAAAAGCTTAAAAACAACCATTAAAGTAATTGTTAGATCAATTAATAACCTATTTTTCTAAATTGTGACATAATTAAAGAAAAAATGCCTGACATCTGTGATTCAATTTGTATTTCAGTTTTTGCTCTGATTTGTAAATTTGAGCTTCTTTTGCCCTTCTCACCTTTTTTTAAAAACTTATATTAGTGCTCTGCCTTGCTTTGGGGGAATTTCCTGATTGGGGGTCTTTTGATCTCAGTTTTGATATACTGATAAGTAACCCGACATTACTTCTTAACATAAGGCTAATATTCAGTCAGTGTACTTGAACCTCCATTTATTTCGTACTATAAAAGTTTGTACTATGCTCCAATTGGAATATATAACACTACTTGTTATAGTTGATCGGTAATGTAAATTTCATTTTCACCTCCAAGTATGACAAAATTGCCTCATTTAATCACTAGAATACATCTGGAGTATACTGCATTCTTTTTCCTTAACTCTTCGCTTGCTTCTATTTCACCACCCATATTACTCCTCAAGGCTAGATTGGTTTACTCTTAAAATCTTACAGTTTTCTTTAGCATATTTAGTTGAGTACTAATAATTCTAGCTCAGAAAATTGCATGTTACCTCCTATCAATATCTTTTGATAAATTATGTCTTAACATTCATATGTCTTATTTAAATACTTAAACACATTAAATTAATAGGACCTAAACCTTGGATTCCAGATGTTTGGAAATGAAAAACATTGATATCCATTATTTGAATCTTGTCAAATTGCCACATTTCTTATGTTTTCCCTATAAAGCACTAAATATAAGTATGCTAGCTTGTGAAAAAAATATTTTTAATCTAATGGTAATTCAATATAGTCATATTTATAGAATTGATAGTTATCACAGATGCTTTTGATTTATGTGAGTCAGGCATTTAAAATCTCAACTTTCTTTTTGTGAATGAAGTAAGGTTCAAAATATTCCCTGTTTCAGATCATTTATTCTACTTATAATACCATGATTTAAGAGACAATCTAAATGAATTTATTCCATTATACATTAATTCAGTGAATTTAATACACAGAAGTGATTTATTTTCATAGGGAACATACGACTTCTAGTAAAAGGAAAAGTTAAAATTAAAGTTTTTTTTAAGATCACCATCTTGGCACGGTTTCATGGTATTTATTAGTAGTTTATCATGTAGTCTGATGTACTGTCAAGTATTTTTAAATGAAAACAGTGTAGTGATCAAAATAGGACTCCTCAAATTGCTAACATCATTTGTTTGCTGAGGAAAACGAGTTTTACATTTTTGCATGCATTTGCATGTTATGGTAAGTTCTAGTCCTTTCCATACCACAGTGTTTAGATGTGACTGGCTTCCTTTTCCTTTTAACCAATGGAACTATTTCTTTATATTTGCAGATGGAAACACGAAAACGCTTGGCTAAAATTGTGCTGGTCTTTGTGGGCTGCTTTGTCTTCTGTTGGTTTCCAAATCACATCCTCTACATGTATAGGTCATTCAACTATAATGAGATCGATCCTTCTCTAGGTCACATGATTGTCACCTTAGTTGCCCGGGTTCTGAGTTTTTGCAATTCTTGTGTCAATCCGTTTGCTCTTTATCTGCTCAGTGAAAGCTTCAGGAGGCATTTCAATAGCCAGCTATGTTGTGGAAGAACGTCTTATCAAGAGAGATCAACTAACTGCCTACTCAGCTCTTCTGCTGTGCGTATGACATCTCTGAAAAGTAATGCCAAGAATGTGGTGACCAATTCTGTATCACTGAATGGAAACTGCATGAAGCAGGAAATGGCATTGTGATTTTCAACATTCAACTCACCACCTGTGAAGAATTTCCTTTCCTGTCTCCACTGAACAGAACAGCATTAGACAATTTTTCTCATTCTTACTGTTATTGCTCAGCTAATTCATGATATGATATCATGATTTATCCAGAAAAGGGAAGACAATCATAGTTAACATTTTTCTCTGCATAAGACTTTACATTAAAATACTTTTATTGTTCACATTAAAATGACTTGGAAAGAAATCTTATATGTATAAATCAATATTGCTTTAGGAATTAAGCTGCTACTAGTGTCAACTCTAGCATATTTATATGAAATTGGTTTTATCTTGAAACATGAAATAAATTCCTGTGATGACAAAATGATGCAATAGGTGTGATAGCCAAACTCCTAATATTTGCAATACAAGTCATGTTTTCATGGTGAATTTTATTCATAACTAGTGCATGTGTTTCCTTTGAATAAAATATGGAAAATTCAAAAAGTGGAGTTTAGCTATGTTAATCATTTTTATTGTGATTCTTTTCATGATCAATCATAGTGTATAGAGTTAGCTAATATCTGAAAATATAGGCATGTTATTGAAATGTATATCATTTGTAATATGAATATAAAGGAGTTATAAGAATAAATTTACATTATGAATGTAAATGTATAAAATGTCCCCCAAACTGTAAAACTTTGACTCAAAAATTGGCATGGTCATCTTTGTTTACATTGCTAAATTGCTCAGTATTTGGGTAGTTCTGTGTAGATATGACAAATTTGTATAACTGTAATAAATTCAGTGATTTATTCTCTTGCAGCAGCTATCTGATAAGACAAGTTTACTTTGCATGGTATCATGGTTTTCTCTGAATAACTGTCTTGGATAATATTTTTTTTATCAAAATGAAAAGATGGTGTTGATTGAATTCTAAAAACTCCCTTCTTAATTATAGATCAATAAGTCTAGCATTTGAATGAACATATTCCATGTGAGCTTTCTTTTCAAATTTGCTAAGTAGAAAATCTGGTATATTAATCACTGTCTTAAACACCCTTAGCCTATGCTACTTAAGATATGGAAGTCTCAACCATATGTAGCGGTGGAAATAAAAAGAACTTAAGCAAATTTATAGAATAGTTGATAGTAATCATGATACTGGACATTATTCAAGTGTTCTCCATTGTCTAAGCATAACACTAAAGTTTAAAATGAATCATCCCATTTAATCACCAGCATAAGCTCTGAGGTAAAGTATGAAGGTGTATAATTTGGAAGATGCTACAATTTGAAATATATACAGTTTTGCAAATTTTACAAAAACATTTGCTCATATGAATATATTGCCTGTGCCCTAAACTTAGACTTCATTCATTTCAGGTAAATTCAACTCAGAAATATGTCTTTGTATATTTATTTTACAGATTGGAAATTCGGGCTCAGCAATAATAAGAAAATTAGAGGATTATACAACCTGTGAGAAAGGTGTTTTAAAACCACGAACTTGAATTCACTCTATTGTATCATCACTCAATTAAGACTTTCTTTTGTCTTGAATTGTTTGAAAATGTAGCAGAACCATTCATTAAAAAAAATGAAAAACATTTCCACAAATTTTATATTGACCCTGGGTATTTCATACACCATTTAAGACACATCCATAAAATGTAAATGAGCATGGGAATTAAGGTAAGACTTCTTCATGAAAACAAAATCTTTCTACTGGTGTTGATGTGGTGGTAGATATGTACATATATATATCCTTAATATATGAAAGAGTGTAAGACACACACACACATATATATATATCTTTAAAGATCTTTCTAGTTTCATATATATTGTTTCATATACACAAATATAAGATAAATAAACATGGTAAATATGTAATGAAACTATATACACACATCCTAATTAAAATTCAGATAACATCTCTCTGTAGTGACACTAATGGAGTCCTAACTGTACTTCAACTTTTTTCCTTTTTCAAAAAATTTTTACAATTGCAGCTTACTATAAAATGTTATCAGTATTTTATAGAAATTTGTCTGCATTTTAGAATTTTCTTTCTAGTCTCTATTTTTTATGGTTATTAAAAATCAGGCTTAACCTAATTGCTGAGCCCTGCTTTTTGGTAAATTAGAAAGTATTTACAACTCTGTTCATAAACTAACAGATCGAAGATTATTTGTGCAAAGTTTTTTTAAGTACCTCTTGCACTGCACTGTTGGGTTATAATCCTAATACACTAACTTGTGATTCCTATGAATTTCAATGTTTTTTCAAATCATTTTCTTTGGAATATTTACCCGAGAGCCACTATATTAACATATGTTCTGTGATGCATGATTATACTATATATACTTTGATGAAGAAAAAAATATTTGATTTTATCATACACTAAGTCAAAACATTGTGCCTTATATATGCATGTAGATGCATACACTGGGTTCATATTAAAATTACAATTTATACTTTGGTACCAGTTAGTTTTGCATATTTACGTATACAGATTTACATATACATGATTGTTTTTGAAATACTTATATTCGTTTTTGGGCACTGGAAGTGTTTCTTGTATTTATTATCAAAGAATAAATTTAAAAGAGCCAAATTCCTAATTTATCTATGAAATAATAGCACAAAAGTAATAACATACATTAAATAGACATAGAATAGAATTAAAAAAAATTAAGAATGTGTGAAAGTAGACACAGTGTGAAATAGACCTTTTAAAAGTATATTGAAAAAAAAGTATCAGTATATTGATTTATATAATTTCATCTATTAGCATTTCAATCCAAAATAATATTAATAAAAAGCAAAGACTAGGTGGTAGGATCTGCCATAACTGAGGGAAATTCACACCAAATTATCATCTTTAATATTCATCTTTAATATAAATAAAGAAGTTTGTTTTTGAAAATTTCCTTCTTAATTTTGGAATAATACAAAAGATACAAAAAGATGAAACACTTGGAATTTCTTAGAATAGAGAATACTCCCATTAATTGGATCTGTAAAATGGATTAAAACTGTAAGGGCTAAATTAAATACATGGAAACTTGTCATACACTGCCTGGCAAAATAGTGTGTGTTCAATAAAACTGGCTTCTATTGCCATATTATAAAGTTATCTTTCCTTATGTAGGAAAATAATAATAAAATTGATTAAACATTTATTCTACTACAGATCTTATATTCTATCTTTTACAGAACTGTCAAACCTGCTCATATGGCAGGCACAATTGTAATTGTACAGATGATGGCAGATAAGATAGAATGAAAGAGCTGATTATTGAAGACTTGTCTATCTGACTTTAAAATTATACGTTGTTCCGCTTATAGTCAATACTACCAACGAATATGGAATTCAGATAACTCATTGAAAGAAATAAGCATCTCAAAAATTTCCTTCCTTGAATATAGTAGTTAACTGGAGGGGAAAAGAAATGATTTTCTGATTTATTATCATCATTCCTAGGATAAGGATGTTAGCTTTAATTTGGGTCACCCATGTGAATAGCTTTTAAATTTATAAAATTTTGTAATTTTCATATATAAAAATGCGAATCCATAGTTTCTGCCCCCAAATTTCTTTCTCTTTTATGGATGTTATACAAAAAGTAGAAAGATAAATAATAAAATTAATACAATAATTTTGATATCAAAACTATAGTTTATGTGAATATTTACCTGTTAGAATTTGTCTTAAATGTTTACAAGTTTCTACAGTACTGTGAAATACTTAATGAAATTTGGAAAACTATAATTTTCCCATTTACTAATATTTTTTACTGATTTTATTGCACACTCTGGAAATATTTCCATAAAGTTTCTGAGAAATGAAATGTTCACCCATCAGGCTTCTCATAGAATAAACATGTGCATTTTAACATCAAATAAATTAATATGTGTGCATGTTTTCCTTAGAATTTTTCAAAAGTAGGGTGGAAGATTTGAATATATATATGTATATGCAGTTATTTTTCAGTACAGAAAGCTAATTTTGGAAAGTTGAAAAGAATAAAAAGAAGAAAGGATGGTTATAGCTGCATTTTTAATGATTATTGGAGGAGACATTACTTGCAAACTGGGGTTACAGCATTTACACGAAGCATTTACATTTGACCAAGTTAGCCAAGATTTTATTTTTTCCATATGCTGTGTCTCAAAAATTTGAGCTGGAAATTCTCTCATATACAGAGTCAAATCTTAATCTGTGATGGGTAACATGTATTTGAAATTGTATCTAACAAAACCAAAATTTCATTTCTGGGAAATAATTCTATGCTTGGGCACTCAACAGATAAAAATTATCCATTGCTACTCATATTAAAATAATATTATAAAGTTAATTTATTTAGGGACTTAGGTAGTTTTCTACAAATATTTAATAGTACTTAACAGAACTATTTGAATAGAAAAGCCCATAATCATTTTCAGTATTTTGATTTTGAATAATTAAATCTAAAAATGAAGTACTAAGATGTTTAAGCTGTTTTCATATGTTTCAAAAATTTAATTGGTAAACAGGAGTTTATGCTTAAAATGTTGAGTATTTTGCTATCTGAATGCATTTGCTTTGAATATGTGGTAATTTTACATTATCAAGTTAAAAAGTATAAAGTTTTACTAGTATGGTTCATATTTTACAATTTTCAAATGTTTATTTGTGCACATGTATAGAAGAAAGTGTGTAAACATGGTTCTATAAGAGTGGAAACACTCCACAAATCATTTAACATCACATTGTTTTCCCCATTAGATTATTTGCCTTCCCAATTTCATGGTTTTTGAAGAGATACTGCTTTTCTATGCCAAAGCATGAAGAGTTGTCTATCAGTGACATGCCATCTTGTAGATTTTAAACAAAATATTAATAAAATTCAATTACAAATTGACTTTAGTGTGCACTTTTTATTTAAAAAGCAAATAGCAAATTGCCAAGAACAGTGCAATTTTCTGCTTACGTGCTAAGTCAGCTTAATTTCTTGGAATTAGCAGTCTGGATTTCAGGTGTGCTCCATCTTCCTACATTAATTTTGTATTTCAACTTAAGTTATAATGAGCTGTCTAGAGTATTTAAAGATTAGAACTTGTTTCTCCTCTCCAGACAGTTTTCTAAGAAGCATATTAGTGTTATGAATGACTATTTGAATAAAATGATTTGCCATATCTTATTGTTCAAGATAAGAGGACATATCTTCTTTAGGAGAATTTATGAGGAAATTAAACCAAGAATTAGAAAATAAAGTTGAAAGTTTGAACCCTTTTAATGTCTTTTAATGCTTCATTTTATTTGGATTGATTTAAAAATGTCACATTGACATATTTTTAATTAAAAATATATTACTATGAACACATGTTCATGGTAGCATTGCTTATGATAGATGAAATGTAGACACAACCTAAGCATCCACTGACTGTTGAAGGGGTAAACTGACTGTGGTATATATATGTACAATGGAACATTATTCTCTCTTTAAAAAGAAGAGAATTTTGCAATATGCTACAATGTGGATAGACCTTCTGGATAATATACTGTTTGCTAGGTAAAAAGATTCATTTTTGCAAGAGGAAAGGGTTGTGAGGATGGGTGGTAGAGATGGTTACACAACAATGTGAATGTATTAAAACTACTGAACTGCAAACTTAGAAATGGTTAAGATGTTAATTTTACATGATGTGCATCTTTATTACAAGCACAAAACAAAGCAAACAAGGAAGAAGATATTTGATAACATCAGGTTGATAAAAATTTCTGGAGTCAAAGTTCTACAATCTTTTTGTATCAATTTTTTGGTGTCAAATTGGGTAACATTCAAATTACCTCAGTCATACATTTTTATTTACTAATATTTCCCTAAGTTGTTTTAAAAACTCAGTATCAGTATGAATATAATTTCCTATTAAGATAATTATATGATTTTAAGTCAAAACAAAAATTCTGCTAGATACTTGTGAGAAATATTTTATTTTCCCTCTACAATAATAGAAAATATTAAATTATCAGTAAAATCTCAGGTGAACTATGTAAACCATTGGTACTTCAATAAAATAAAATTTGAAGTCACAAAACCTTTGCTCTTAAGAAGAATGTTTTTCTTTTCTACTGTGATTTTTGTCTTGAGGAATGCCAACTTTACTATTATTTTGGAAAATTAATACTATAAATATCAAGCACATATTATGAAAAGATTTGAATTTAAAAATCATATATATTTGAAAAATACTCATTATTATTATTCATTCAATTATTTGAAACATTGCAGAATTAAATGTCACGAATAAGGGATGTGATAGTAATAGTCTTTAAACCCTTATTATATATTTTGACAACATAAATTATGTAAATGTTAAGAACTGTCGTATTGGTAATTCTGTTTGGTATATCAATGGTCAGCCCCATTTTACTTCAAATTTAATTAAAGATAAATTAGAATCATTTGAAATGAGATGATTTCCTTCTCAGAATCTATGACATTAAGTAAACATTCTTGAATTTACTTTGACTGTTGTGTTTTTCAGTGAGTAAATGTTCACTGATAGACCAGTCAGAGGTTACTGAGTACAATTATTTTATCACTCTCAAATTTGTGTTCATGCTGACAAAGACATAAAAGCGATCATATCAAGCATTGTAATCACTTTTCATTTCTAAAGAAAAATACACAGTAAAATAAGCTCTCAATTATATTTCTGAGTTTTCTCTTAATGTATTGTTATTTTCAGTCTAAATAATTTTAAGTCAAAACAAGAATTCTGCTAGATACTTGTGAGAAATATTTTATTTCCCTCTACAATAATAGAAAATAGTAAACTAGCAGTAAAATCTCAGGTGAAGCATGCAAACCAGTGGTACTTCAAAAAGATAAAATTTAGAAAGTCACAAAAATTAAAATAGCAGTTTTCCCTTTTCACAAGAAGTCATATAGAGGCAGTTTTTTCACTATATCCTATGTTTTCTGAAACCTTAAAAAGAGTGCTAGTTTTAATTCTTTTTATGAAGACTTCAGAAAACATAAGAAACTGCCCTTTATCCTTGCAGTTAGTGGTTCCATTCACAAAAAGTCCCACAACTTTTAAAAGAAACCAAGGAGATATTGTTTACTATTTTACTTTGTACTGAAAGCTTTGAAGAGGAATACTTTAGAATCAGTCAACTAAATGAGACATAGGATGGGTATGGCTTTGATTTGGTAGTGATGTCAGAAGTTTGTGCAGAGTCTGATGGAAGGTGATTCACTTTCATTCATTGTTAATATAGCAGAGTTAGAAAAGAATTTTTTTGGTAGAGTGAGTATGTTTAAGATCAAATACTGAACCATTTAATACCCCTGCCTATGTCACAGGAAGGGTCACATTCAAACGTTAGCTCAGATGATGATTTACTCATTAGCAAAAGACATAGTTGCTACGTAGGTCTTGAAGAAGGTAGTAAACTGATCCAGATCCATAAACCTCTCTGTTTGGAGGTCTCCTCCAGATATTCCAATGTCATCTCTAAACTGACGTGTTTACAGTTAACTCATTGTTCCTATACTCAGTTCTCCCTTTCTTCTACTTTTTGGTAAATGTTATGTCTCCCACTTTTTACAAAAGTAAAAGAAACCCAGGAGTATCATCTTTAATTCCTTCTTCTGTGCTCCTCCACAATCAATCCATCAATATTTGTGATTCTACTTCCAAAGTACATTTTTATTAGTCTTTCACAGTTCCTTCCCTTGAACACATCTGAGCAATGATTCCCTTTTGCCTAGTTTAGTGCAATATACTCTTAACTAACTAAATAGTTAAAGTTAAATAGTTTTCACTGTAATATCCAGTCAGTTCTCTAGTCTGTAAACAAAGTCATGATAAATTTCATCATGTTATAACTTTGCCAATACACTTAGAATAAAATAACAACTAAATGTTTAGGCTAGGTAATCTAGATTCTGACTATCTTTTCAAAATCATCTCTTATTTAGCTCACTGAACTTCAGATTCTCTAATCTGTTTTCTTCAGCACATAAATGTTTTGATACCTTTGTCATTGTGCTTTGTGTCTAGAACTTTATTTTCTCAGAATCAGAAAGACTGATTCTTTCTCACCAGAAAGGTGTCTGTAGTCAATCAATCTATAGCAATCACACTAAAATTGTCTGACCAAAAATCAGGCAGTCTTTGTCCTAATTTATTTTCCTTTAGCATTTATCTTGTTTTCTTTCTATGCTTATGTGGCTTGTCTTTCTCCTTTAGGTTGAATGAAATCCTGTAAGAGTGGCTACTTGACACTTGTTTTACACTGTTATCCTTGGGACTAAAGAAATCTCTTGGAAAGTAGTTGATGCTTACCATGCAATTGTAGATTGAGTAACTAAGGGGTTGAATGGTGCTGAACTATGAGACAATGTATGTGAAAATTAAGATTGGAAGTATTTCTTGCATTGTCTCAAGGATCATCCTGCTTCCTTCTTTCTTACTGAACTAAATGGAAATACTTATTTTGAACAGAAAACAATCCAACTCTGTGAAGCATTGGGTTTATTACTGTCTTATCCCCTATTCAATCCTCTACACTACTGTAGAAAGATAAGCATGGTTTTCACCATGTCAGGCACCAACAGAATTTAACAGATTTCTATCTTTGGCTACATAGGCTTGGAGTTTCTCACAAAGTATCATTCGCATATATTTCAGGGGAAATGGGAAAGGCATAAAGGAGAATGAATTATTTTCCCACAAGCTTTATAAGCTATGTGTTTAGATTTGCTTTATTCTTAAATATCCTTTGAATTGAGAGGAAAACTCACTCTTACTCACCAGGAAATAACTTTTTAAGAGCCCTGAGATTCCTTCTTGGAAATAGTCACTTTGTAATCAGGGACCAAGAATTTACTGCATCTTGAAATTCCACTTACTCCTATTGAATAAATCTAAATGAAGACTTCTTTCTCTTTTTAGACAATTGTAACTAAGATATAGTTTCATTCAATTATGGTTGATGGTTCCACAAAGAAAAAATAGGGAAAGAGTAGTTATGTAATAGACTCACAGATAAATTAAAACACTGATAAATCAGTTTCTGGAATTATGTATACAACAAATGGAATACCTTTTAAATGTTTTCTAGCTTAAGTCTTATGAATGAATATGGTTGAATGATAAAAATACAAAGGCCAGGGCCATTGGGGGCGGCTGTGGTACTTGCTAATACAGGTATCTGCTTTTTTGATCTAACCTTTGTATTAAAAATTCTGAAATCATGAATGCTATACATTCTATATTTCATGTGATTTACCATCTTCTCATCCATCCAAATTTGTTGTTGTTTTAATCCACTGGGGTGTATGCTGCCTAAAAAGTCTGCAGTATAATGAAAAAATTGCATTGAGACAAGCCAGAACTATAATTCTTGTATTTTCTCCAGCTGGGTGCCAGATGTTTTCATGATCTACAGAGACTGTTTCATTAACTCACAGGAAATATAGATAACAATAAAATGGCTGGTCTCCTTTAAAATTTTTTTCTTGTGCTTAGCAGTAAAAAACAAGACCTTTTTATTTAGACATCAGTAAAATACTGGCAAAGGGAATTTTAGGGAAAATGTGAATTCTAAGATACTTAGAATAACCAGGGCGTAGCCTTGCTGGTCTAATATTGTTTCTAATTCTATCTTCATCCCTAAACCTTGCATAGTGAAATGGCATTCTAACTACAGATTGGATGAGAAAATTTGAATATGGTTGTTTTTCACAAAGTCATTGAATCAAATGTTTCCTTTTTTTTCCTATTCACTAGTAAATTCAAGAGGTAAGGGGGGGAAGGACGGTAAGAATTGTCTTTGAGAAAAGACTGCAGGAAGAGGCAAGTAGCTCAAAATAATCCAACCTTATAATTCAACAGGGAGGGGAAGTTCTAGAGAAAGCATGCCTAGATTTTGTTTCTTCCCCACCCGTCTCCCACAGCAACCTTTTACTGGAGTCCCTTTAACTTAATCTAATTAGGGGGTAAAATAAACAGTGATTTAGTCACTCAGATTAAATTTCCTAAAGTTGATAAGAAGGATGAGTAGCTCTGGAGTTAGAAACAAAGGATGATTTCTATAAAAGTTTTTGTAAAAATAATGCAAATTTGTAAAAACTAAATTTATAATTAAGTATTATGATTATTCTACTACAACCATGAGTCACAGCATACAGTTAAAACTCAGAGCATTTACAGCATAATACACTAATCACTTCCTAACCAGAAGCTAGGTGATATTCTACTATAATTGGAGTTGTCTATTCCTTTCCAATCTGCTCTCAATAAATAGTAGGAGGTGCTAAGAATGCCATTGGTGGATACTCTTCCCATCCTCTTTGCTTCCACCTTACCTGACAACAGACACACACCTGCCACCAGCACAAGTATATGGACAAAAGCTAGAGATCTTATTTATGAAAGTAATTGACAGTAGGAAAAGTTACCTCAGAGGAGAAACACTCAATCTCTGCTGCTAATATTCGATCCCTAAGGTATGGGTGCAGCCTATTTTTAGAGATGAATTCCAGTTCTACTTGGTGCCATCAGCACAACTATAGATCCCAACCAGGTGGAAGAGATTCCTCAAAGTTCTGCAGACACTATCATTTACAAACTGGACTATTCAGTTAAGAAAGTTCACTACAAAAAATGAAATAATAATTTCAGTGTTCATAGGTCTACCCCAGTCTCCCTGCCTACTCGATGGAGACCCGCCATTCTTTAAATTCCATTAACATTTAGTGAATCCATTAAAATCTTCACATTTATCTCTACCACTAAAATAATAAGTGTTATTCTTGCCCCCCTCTTTTTAAAAGTTCATTTCCTGCCTTTATCTGAATATACACACATATATATGCATCCATATTTTTAGAATTTTATTTTAATGTATCTATTATCTTTTTATACATCCTCGCGTTATTTTTTAGTGATTGATCTAGGGATAAGATATACTTCTCTAACATTTGACAGTCTTTTATGAGTTGATATACCACCTTATGTAAGATATAGAAAACTTGTATTTGTAGAGGTACATTTAATCTTCTATCTGCTTTTCAGTGTTTACCAAGAACCTTTTTCTTTAACTTCTCGACAAAATATTACCATGTGTTATTGCATTATCTTCTCAATCACCCCAGATCATTAGTAGCATAATCTATGCCAAAGTTTCATATGGTGTAAGATGACACATAAACAGTATGTGGAATCTCATCTTCAAAGTCTCTATGTGAAACAATGACAGCTTTCTTAGTACTGTATAGGGGTATATAGATTCCATGTCAAAACATTTTTCTGCATAGTTTTTCCTTCTTTTTCTTTATTATGACTCAATTTAGAGATAAACTTTTTTGGGGGGGTAATCTTGAAGTTCAATCTCTCAAGACACATTTTTGTACTTTAATATGCTAATTACTGCGTATACCTAAATAGTTAGGAATGCATATACTACCCATACAATTTAAGCCTATAAGTGCTTGTCAACCAATTCTTACTCTGCACATTGACTACTGTGAGTACTTCTGTTTGACAAGGTTAGTTTTAATTGCAAAATTCCCAGGCCAGCTGAAATAGCTTTGTTCTCCTGAATTTTAAAAGCTTCCTGACTGTTAGCAAGGTTTTAGAAAGGCCATTTTACTTGAACTTGTGAGAGTCAGTCAAAAAGATATTTATTTGTTTTGTCTTGAGTTTTTGAAGATGGAAATGTACAAGACCTGGTGTATATGCTGCTTCCAAGATAGCAAAAATTGTTCCCTTGTGGAGATTTGGAGGGAAAGCTGGCTGCATACCAAAGGAGTCATGGAATTCACTGCAGTTATAGAGAACAAGCTCTGAGAAAGACGTATCTTTTTGTCTTTCTGACCTGACATCCAGGAACTGGACTGGCCTCAAGCTAGAGCTAATGCTCTCTTGTTATATATCAACAGTTTTGCAGTATATCAGCATTGGCTAAGGCCATTCCGCGATATGAGGGCTCAAGAAAAATGATATTACTGTATGACAGTCATACCCAAGCAGACAAGAAATATATAAAGCACACACACAAAATACCTAAGAGCTCTATCCTAGCTGAATAAGAATAAATACTGCTTTTTACCAACATAGTAAGAGATTCTTCCCAGGGTTGAGGCTGATTATTTACTCAACCATTACTTTACCCTCCACTGGAATGTGGGTTTTATTTGTTTTATCATTGAAATATGATTTCATGTGGGCAAGAATCTTTTTGGCTCCTTATAACTCCATCCTCAATAAATGGCGCAGGAACTGGGTTTTTGTAGGTCTTCAATAATTGTTTATTGATTTCATAAATTAAAAAGTGAGAATTAATTTCAAAGCTGCTAAAGAATTCACCATCTTTTTGGTGAAACTAAAAATAAGTGCAGATAATCATAATATTTTGATAAATAATTAGGTTTTTTTGTGGAGGATAAACAAATAAAGGAATTTTGGAAATGGAGAGTTTCCTGATTCTTGGCTATCAGAAGAGATTTGTAAACCTGGTAGTATTTAAGCAGGATCTTGAAAAGTAGTGAGAATTTAATAGATTGACATTTGTGATGAGGTAGTATCAGGTGGAAGGAATAGTGTATAACAAGTACATTTTAGAAATGGCAATGAGTTTGTTTTGGTGGGAGCATGAAGTTTCCTGATGGAATTGTAGAACAGAGCATTGGGGAGATAAACTGATATCAGCTCAGAGTTGGAAAGGTATTCCAAGACTGGATGCTGTGTGTGGCAAGGTAAGGCTGATCACCAAATTTGGTCAATTGGGGTATCTTAATCAGTGTTATTCTGTCAGCTTACTGATATAAAAGTAGAATGGAGATGGTTTATATAGGGAGAAAAATTTCAGGAAGCACACTGGAGATTATTTTCTGGGACAGTGCAGATGAAAAGCAGAAGACTTGAAGTAGGGTACGGGAAATGAGAATAGAAAAAGGGGATGGCTGAAAAAGACACTTTAAAGATAAATTGAGCACACAAGGTATTTAGCATTGTACTTACTCTTATTTTAATACTTACTCTTTATTTTAATAATTGTCTGTATTAAGACTTCTCACTGGCATAATTAGCTCTTTTATTGAAAGAGCCTATGAAGTGGAAAATTACTTGATCTGGAAAGAGATCAAGGGCACTCTGACCGTGAAGTCTACATAGTGAAGAGAAATTCAATAGCATCAGCTAGTGCAGAGAAATGTTCGCAGTCATGTAGGGAAAAGTGACCAGATGCAATTAGAAATGGATCAGAATTATGGATTCATACTGGGACAGAATGTCACACTGATCAGAGAGCCAAAATGACTGATAATATTTCAATTCTCCTCATAGAAATATGATCTGGCAGTAAGCGCTTTAAAGTCCCATTCTGGTCTTTTGGAGTCAGTTTTACTTGAGGCAAATGGTAGCAATATTGTTCAAATGGAATCAGTAACTACTCATTTATAATTGCATAATATAATATTTTATAGTTATCTCATTTAATCATTATTGATAAATAGACTGCACCTCACATTTGGAACAGCATACACATAATCTTGTAATTCATAAGTGAAATTTCGTGGAATGATTTTAACTTTGTGAGTCTGAAATTCAGCAATTGCATGGTACTTGATAATGGAATATTTTTCTTTAGCATTAGTATACTCTTCGTGATATAAGTAATCACTTATTCAAGTAATTTATTGTGCCTCATACTTAAAAAAAGATAATGTAATAGTGAATTATCTTGGTAGAATAACTATCTGCTTTATGCATTTAGAGCTTAATTTACTATTATGTTTGTAATAATAAAAAACAGTACTGAAATATATACAATTCTAATTAGATTATTCTTTACTCTCTTTAATCTTTGATTTGGCTGGTATCTTACCATTTTGCATGGATTATTATTTGCTATTCAGTATCAGTATTTCGTTTAAATGACCTTATCAACTATGCATACATTTTAATCAGCTCTTGTTCCATGTTGGAGTATAGTTCAATTCTATTAAATAATTCACTTTGCCATTAAATTCACCTCTCAATGGTGTTGCCTGTTAAATATGGTGTTTTGGAGAAAATCCATATTACTGAACATTCACTGTTGACATGAATTATCTTCCGAAGATGGTGTTGTGATTCAGTGCCATAAGTTATTTGGACAGCTCTTACAGTAACTCTGTTTTACTCAGCAACACCTCATAATTCACTGTTGTCAACTGAAAGGGTGGGAGGATGTCCCCAGATCCTATATGCTCTCTTTCATTAGCCCACCTTCTGTTCTCTCCAAGGAGAGAATAACTGTCATAATAATCACAGGTAGAATTTGAACCGCTTTGGTTCTGAATCTAACGCAATTAAATAATCTCTTGAAGTTGAAAGATTTTGATCCTTTCAATGTTTTTATCTTCCAACTTTCTGGAACAAATATTTACATTAATATATTCTCACTTTGTGTTCCCTTTGGGGCAAAATCTGATTTGCACCTTGATGAAAACTGTGAACGTGTGCCATGTCTTAGTTCTGGGTTAGAAATAACTGGAAGAAATACAAGAAGTAAAATCTTCAGGGCAAGATTCAGAACTGATACAATTACCTGTCATTTCAGAAAAATTCCAGAAGATGGCAGTCCTATTTGTTCAGGACTTTATGAATTTTGCAAGACCCATGAGTCCTGTTTGGTTTCAACATGATCATAGCTCATGAGAAACCTAGAAATTAGTTTTTGTTACTATAGAAACCAAGCAGAATGCTTTATTATTTTTTTCTTTTTTAAAGAAACAGTCTCTAAATTTAGGTAAAAACAACAGTACTATATAAAAAGTGCTAGGTAAAACAGAACACTTCATTTTTTTTCTCCTTTGGTAGCATTTTGAAATTGTTGGGCCCATATAGTTCTTTCAGGTAAATAGTTTTCAGTCTACATTTTAATTTTTTTTTAAAATCGAGATAACATTGGTTTACAATAATACAAATGATTCAGAAGTATGTGGTTAAATACTTCATGAGAATATTGCCATCAAATTGACCTTTGACATTGTCTATTACTTTAAAATCAGTTAACTTAATTTGTGTTTGCAAGTGTAATACATATACAGCAGGAAGCTGAAATGATTTCAGTACAAGAAACAAACCAAAATATTTTTCATGCTTTTAAGTTAGATATAAGTGAAATCAATGTGAGAATAGTGTGAAATAACCATAAATATTAAAAATGTTATTTTTTCTCATAATCCTCAAGATGTAACTAATTCAGATTTTGTAGTTTCTTTCAGTGGATTCAATTACAATGTACAACAGTTATTCTGATAATTTCACTGAGCAGATTTAAACATTATGGCACCCAAGCTCTCTCTTTGTATTTGGATTTGAAGTGGTCTATGTTTTATTATATTTTAATTTTATATAGACTACAAACTAGTGAATATAAGCAATACACATAAAAATGCACTTGAACACAGTGTCTTTCTTCTTTATTATGGGAGTAAACAATGTATGATATGGGTACATTTTTATTTTCCATGACAATTCACGACGAAGTGAAACTCTAGGATAATAAGAGGTGCTAGTGCAAAAAAGTTGTACAAATACATCCTCCTTAATTCCAAGCCATTAATATTCTCCTTTAACCTCCCCTGCAATGTACAACCTTCCGCTAAATGTCTTAGGCCCCGTAGTCATCATGGTCTAAGGCCTGGATTTTTTTCCTAGTACTATACAACTCAGCATTTTCATCTTTTATTGATGGTACCCTTCTGACTTTGGACATCAGCCTGGACAATTAACTTTATGACTTTCCTTGAAACTTATCAGCAATAAGTGCACATCTTTTGTTATTTGCACTCCTGCCTTGTACCATAGCCCTTATTTTGGTGATCTAATATCCTTTTTCCTTAATACTAAGCTATTACTTTGTTCTAGCTACTGCTTTTCTAGGCAGACAAAAACCCCAACCTTGGGTCACAGCTGATCATTTCTAAGAGACAGCTCTCTGATGAGTAGACCCATTGCAACACTGCCTGTTCTTTCAGGACTATCCTCTTCCATGTCTCTGTTCTCACATTCCTTGAGACATATACTTCTACTGCCTCAGTCAACATTGGATTTCTTTGTGTCATGAGAGTATGACATGGTGCCATATGTATATTCTTGCTTGCTTTGCTTGGCTGAGGGAACATGAGAAGAGTTCTTGCAACTTAGTATGATGCCAATGCTACAGAGATGGTCTATTAAAAAAGAGTGGGGGTTCTGTGTCCTCTGCCCTCCCTAATGAAAGTTGGAGCTGATTTGGAGAGGAGACTTGGAAAAGGTAAATGTTGCAGAGACACATGTAGAAATATGGCTTGATTCTAAGCTTTGGGTTTGCACCAGGGATTTAGGAAACCTGGAAGGAGACAGGTACAGTCAAGACATTTAGAAACATTTAGAACAGACATGGGTGAGAGACCCACTAGGAGGCTGAATGGCAGCCATTACCTTGATTTGTACTTTGATTTTGCTCTTTTTTCTCTACACTTGCCTACCCCCTTCAGCCCCTATCCTGTAGTTCCCTAACAGAAGGTGCCTTAGACTTGTGGTAAGTTTTGGGCTTTATTAGCACCACTTTGTGCCAACCTTACTTGACTGGGCATTTACAAACAAATAGGTGACTAACTTTGGGTGTTTCATTGGGAAACTTATTATCTTTTCTTCTCTATGTGCACTAATCCTATTAAAGTCTTCACACTAAGAATATGCTTTGTCTTTTTTGCTGCGGATGGCAGAATCCACTCTTCACATTTTTGCCTCGCAGTGGATATTCTCAGACCCCATCCCATACCTATTGCATCAGAAACACTGAGGGGTAGGGTCCAGTGCCTTCTTTTATCAAGTTGTTCAAGTGTTTCCAGTTCACACTTAAATTTGATCACTGTTTATGATAAATATAAGACTAAGATGAACCACCAACTCCTTGAACGGCTACACTACTTTAAAAGCCTGCCCTATTTCACCTTCACCCTAACTTTTGTTTTATAGCTCTTCAACTTGAATTTTTTGATTCCATTTTTTGCTTTTTATGTGGAAAATGGAAATACTCCAGTTTCCCTAATTAGGGTTATGTTTTCTTTCTATGCTCTTTAGAATTGGCCCTTTGCGAATACTGGCAATTAAACTTTTCTCCCTTTCCTCTCTCTGTTTTAGTGCTTAAATTTTTTTCTTTCAATCTTCAATATTTTCCATCAAAATACTACTTTAAAATTATGATTCAGGGTTTGAAAAAATTGCATATTCATATATAGTGTGAGGTTACAGAAAATCAGTTTATTGATAACGTCAAATTATTTTTTCTTAAAATATTTAAAACTATGATTGCCAATATCTTTAGCAAAAGTAGTTAAACTTAGAGAAGTAAATATTTAAAATTTCATTTAAAATTAGTTATATAAATGAAAGATAATCCAATTTATGTGAAATGTGGATAGTGGAAACACAGTAATATAATTCTTAGGTTTGCACTAGATATTATAATGAAAAAGACATTAAAAATGAGATTCATGCTGCGCAAATAGTCATAGTAAAGAACTGGTGGGTGTGGGGGTATATGGAAGAAATGGATGAAGATACCTGGTGACAAAATACTAAGTTTGGGGAATATAATGTAGAGTATGATGACTATGATTATTATATTGCAAAAAGAGGATGTGATAGGAAGAATCAAGAAGTATTACATGAGGAAAAGAGTTTATACTTTCTTACTTAATATGATAAGCTTGAAAAATATGTATATTTAAAAAATCATTCTATTCTGGTGAATGTTGCTGTCTTATACTTCAAAGTGTATAGATATAATATATGTTGCCTGTTGCAGGAAGATGATTCAAAAATTTTAGAAATTTCTTAATTTAAAGTAAAAATAAGTTTGAAAATAGCAAACACAAATCAAAATACAATACTGGTGGGAAAAGGACAAGAAAAACCACAGCTATTTTGGAGGTGAACTTACCACAAAAGCTAAATGTCCTAAACACGAGTTTATCTTTATTCTGTCTCTTTCTTTGAAACTTCAGATGCCATATTTTTAATACTTTTAACTATCTTGCAGAATTGGAGAAAAGAGTATATCAACCTTCAATGTAAAAAGAAAAAAAAGTTCTTGATTTGATGCATGCAAAAAATGAAGACTGAAATGTAAATGGGAGAAAATTTCCCTTTTATTTTTTATAATCCTCACTGATTTATGGAATGTTGTTTTGATTAATAGTATTGTGATTGGATTAAATTGACCTTTCCTTTTCCTTAGCTGCAAATGCTTATCGTTCTAGCTATTGTTTTTTTACCTCTCTTAAACAGCCACCTGGGCCATTTCCACAGAATCCTGCATCCTGGATTTGGAGTGGTTCCTTATTTTCTTTAAACAAGCTGGAGCTAAGGGGATGCAAAGAACAGCTGCACAAAATCAAGCTTTTCTTTATTTAGAAGCATTTGCAAGACACAAGGGATTTTATTCCCTTCTCTGTGCTTTTAGACACACAAAAATAAATTAATTCCTTTTATCCTTAGCTCATATTATTGGTTAAATAAATTAATGCAGGTGATGCACTAAGAACAAAGACTCACATAATGTTGGCTCCTATTTTTATTCAAATCAATAGCATTTATTAAATTAATCCTATTGTCACAAAGGAACTACATATCAAATACAGGTAAGGGCTACACAGACCCTTAATGTGTAACAAATAAGACATTTACTGAAACTGTGTAGCCCCTAGAGAAGCAGTACTCTCTATATTGTTGTGGACATTAAATCTTAGGTTGAGTGAGACTAGACAATATAAAAAGCGTCTGGAAGTCTCCTTGAAGTTTAGGTTTAAGCTTATCTACAATACTGAATATTCGCTCTATGGAAAACACTGAAAAAAGTTTCACATTTAATTCCAGAAGCCAGGTACAACTATCACTGCTTCACAGTAAGGAAACTGAGGCTTCTGGAGGAATACAATTTGCTTAAGCTCACACCTCTAGAAAACTGAAGACATGAATTGGAACCTGGACCTTCTGGGATTATCACCTGGGATTATATTTACCATGCTTTAGTCAGCTGGAACTTGCCCTCCTCATGAAGTCACACTCAAGGGCTAAATACTTTATTTTTTATTCCTAAACATTCCTTGAAGTTACAGGATAACAGATTTACTGTCTCAGATTCTATGGATGAAGAGAAACACTGACTCGTAACTAAAAGATTATTGCAGAGATGAGTGAGTAGGCTATGGCAAACTTCAGAGGAAAGTTCCTACTGAGGCAAACAGCTCTCAGAATATTAAAACATCAAATCATGTCCCCTAATTGGTACTCCAGTAATCTTAAGATATTATCAATTGCTGGTTCCTAATTGTGTTCCTGACATAGTGGAAATTATTCCCAGGTATAGTGAATATCATGCACATTCATAAAAAAATGGCCTCAAAACAAAAACAAAAACGAAACCTGCTTCTGTTCTGTTCTTAGTAGGAGTCAGTTATTTTCATAATTTGGATTCTTGATGTTCAATGTTTGCCACTTTCCTGTTCTCAGATGTTGGTTTTATTGTCTTTTCATGTTAGCCTTTTGCCTATTCTGTATTTCTTTTTAGTTTTGCTCCACAGACTTCATGTTACTACTGAGGTTGTTCCTAAGTGAAGCAAATTGGTCAGTGAAATGTACAATGCATTCACTAAACCACCTGCCTTCTGTGAATTGGGGATGATGGATGTTATTAGTTAAGAACATTTTATCACTGCTCAGATAACTGACTGTTTTAAAAACTACCATCCTTAGGTATTATGTGAAGATGAATGTTTCTAACAGAACTCAATGAATGGGCCTGTAAAACTCTAAGCAAATATTAAACCTTATTAAGGGAAACTCAATGAATGATAACTGATTTTTGGAAAAAAGTCCGACATAATTTTCTGTCTATAAAATTTTATCATACACATGACGCATGTCAAATCACAGAATATTAATTTGTTGCAAGTTAACATGATTAATACTTCTCTGGAAGCCTATTTCTTCATATTGCTTAATATTTGTACCTTTTCTCAACTTTCTGAAACATTAATCCCTGGAATGGTTCTCAAAATACCTTGGGTCCAACGCATATGTGGGGTTCATTGAAATAAACTAGTGATGGATGAAGAGAGAAGAACAACCATTGAGAGGATGGTGATAGATAGCTATACTTGTCAGTGAGAAAAATGGACAGTTTAATAATTCATTACACCTTGGTGATGATATTTCTAGAGTTAAAAATTCAATTCATGTACAATCATCAAATGTATGATACTGGATATATACTAGAGGCATTTTGAAAGAGAACATTCACCAATTTATTTAATGAATTCACGTAACTTACCCAAGTGTATAGAGCTAAATGGGTGGAACTTGAATTTTAAACTTCTGCAGACTGGATTTAGTGTTAATACACTTAATCACTGTACAAAATTCAACAAAAATGGAGACTTTATTCTTAAAGAACAAATGGCTGTGAGGTGTTTTGAATTTTTTGGAAAAGAAGACTAATGCATATGGATTAGTCCTACAAGATAATCAACTTTTTATAAGACTATAATAATTAAATGTGTAATTTAAATGATTAAGCTATAGTAATTAGAGGGTAAAAAGCAGACTGGCAGATCAATGGACTAGAATAGCTCTGCCAGAATCAGACCTACAATACAATGCATGATAAATGAATCTTGATGAATCAGGTGAAAGAGATGGATCATTCAAAATGTATTGGTGAGAGTATTGATGAATTTGTTTAAAAAATCCACTTTGATTTTAATTCACACTATTTCATCAAGATAAGTTATAAAATGGGAAAAAACTAACTGTAAAATATGAAACTAAAAGTAACAGAAAATATAAATGAGTATTTGTCTAATTTATGGAGCCAAGTTTTACATCTGCATAAAACTGAATACCTAAAAATTACTAATTCATCTTGCTCTATGTAAATTCCTTCAGTTCAATAATGTTAGAAAAATAATGAAAATTTATGGAAATATATTTGAAATACATTTGCAATGTGACAGATTATTAGTATTCTTAATTAACAAAGACATTAAACTATTTCACAAAGGGGAAAATGTCCAAAAGTCAGCCACAGATAATTGGACAAGGCACATGAACTATTCACAAAAAATAGAAAGACAAAGGGCTAATTAATATTTAAAAAAAATTATCCAAATAATGAGTAGGTAAATCATAGCTATGATACACTATTTCCAACAAATTATAAAAGATGTAAAACATTACAATTGCCCTACTACTTCATGCAAATGGAGACATAAATTGGAAAACAAGATTTATTTTGGAAATAATTTGTTAAAATGATCCAGATCCTAACTATATTCACATGCTTTGATCTAGAAATTATATTTGTGAATACATACTTTAAGGAATATCCATAAGAGCATTTTAGATGCTTGTTTTATAGGCAAACAATTCAGCAAACATCTTAACATTTCAACACAGCTTTGGTGTGTGTCATTACAGTAAAATAATACAAAACTTAGAAAACATAACATTTTATAATCAGTAGAAATTGGTAGTTTCATCATGTTAAGTGCAAATTTTAGGTGTGACTTCTTATTTGCTAAACAGTTTACATAATATTAGAAAAATTAATCCAAAACTTGGAGTGGTTAAAAAAAAGTTGCTAATTCTTTCTGTATTTCCTTCCTACAGTTGTCTAGTATTCTTTTCAGTGAAGGATTATTTGTTTTGAACTCAGGAAAGTTTTTTTGCTTGTTTCTGTTTTTCTAAAAAGAGATGAGAAGAGGAGAAATATATTAGGAAATAAGAGTAGACTAATAATACTATGGAGGGGAAACATGAACATTTTTCTCATGGGAGTGATTATCTCCTATTGGGGAAATGGAAACTCAAAAAAGTGGGAAATTAGTATGTATTCCCAAAGGTCATCCAAAATATTTCATAATTGTTTAGTCAAGAAGAAAATATTCTTTTCTTGGCTCCCACAGTTAGTGGAAATATAATCCTGTGTTTTCTTATAAATAATGCGAAAAGTATTCACCCACAATTAAGTTAAATGTATACTCCTATATGTTTTATTGAACTCTATTTTATTTTACAAACTGACGGTAGACACTTGAAATCTAGAAAGATATTATTTTGGAATTGTATAATGATGGAAGAGGGCGTGCTTTATTGAAGGTATAGATGTATTGAGGTATAGAACTAGGAGTCAAAAGCCAGAAGCCTCTAGAAGGCTCCCAAGTGGCTTCATTAAGGTGGATGAATGAAGGGTAAGGACTTGTTTTACCTGTAGGACTGAGGAATGTAAATTGGGGTGTATTTAGAGAAATGGTTTATTAGGTTCTTCTTTGATAGGTCATCAATCATTTTTTTCTTACCATATCTATCTTCCTACAAACCCAGTATAACTTCTTTAAAATTCATCAACTTGGTCAATTTTCATCTATAATTTCCATCTCTATTTGTCAGTTTCCCTTTACATCAAATTCCAAGAAAATGTTGTCTATATTGGCTGACTTCAATTCCATCAGAGTTACTTCTGTCACCAGTGGCTATGCATTGACAAAACCAATGTTCTTTTCTCAGTCTTTACCTCCTTAATTTATCAGCAACATTTGGTAATTCATTATTCTCCCTCCTTCCTGACAGAGCTCTGACTTTATTTCCTAGTGTCTTAATTTTCTCTGTCTTCTATCCACATTAAAAGAAAAAAGATTTCTTTTTTTATTTCTCTTCTACTCTTGAGGGTTTAAATAACACTCTATGGCATGGCCTTTCAAGTTGGTCCTCCAGTCTTTGCCCTTTAATTCCAGATTTTCTATCCAACCACTAATTGGTTATATCTTACTCAATACTTTCTGATCCAAGGCAACTCTCTTCTCAGATGGATTGTATGGTCCTCTAACAGGTGTCACTCCTTCCATTCTTGCTGTCTAAGATCTTTGCAATGGAGCAGACAAGAGTGAATTATAATAATCATATTATAATCATAATCATATAATAATTATCTGCTCAAAATCATTTAATGTCTTTATCAGTGAGAGAAAAAGTCTACAGAGGCCTAGAAAGCACTATTTTATTTGTCCCTAACTACATTTCAGGAATGTTCCTCTGCTTCAACTCATTTGATTTTTGGAAGATGGGTGTATAATCTTATCCAATAGCCTTTGCACTTTCTCTTCCATTTTAGATCACTTTCCCTCAAGTAAGTTGTATAATTTCTTATATCCTTTAAGTATGTCCACAGGCATTAGGCATTAGATAGGTCTTTTTAAGCCCAACTTAAGCAATAATTAAGATCCTTCTTCCAGCACTCACCACCCCTTTATCCTGATTCATTTCTCTCTAAAATCCTTATTCCCTTTAGATATCCCCTCATTTGCTTATTAGCTATTTCCTCCTGCTATAAAGCAAGTTCTATAAGAGTAAAGAATTTCTTAATTTTCTTCTGCAATAAATTCAGAACTGGCACATATCTGGAATATAGTTGGAATTTACTAAGTATTTGTGGAATGGACAAATTGACATGGATTCTTTTCAGGATAAAAACTAATGGCCCAATTTAGTCCAATTAAAGGAATAATTTGAAAAATATCCTTATAATAATTTCATAATTTCATAATAGACAATTCTATGATTCTGAATTCAAGATAAAATTATTGAACTTTTTTATTCTTTTTCTGAAATTTGTTACCATTTTATCCTTTTTTACCATTTTACTCTTGAGATTTTTTTTCTTTTTTCTAAAAGCATGAATCTTGAAAAAAAATTCTGTACAAAATGTTTTTATCATGTTAATGTCTTTGTATTAAAATATAAATGAGTCAAACACAGATTTATGGCTTGTAATTGTCTTCTCAGCAAAAAATAAATCACAATCCTCATTGACATTAGTTAATACTCTCTGTAAGAATCTATCATATCATTAAGTATTATCCCCTGGTGTGCATGAGAAAAGACATTCTTACAATCTTTTTAATTGATTGTTTTATATTACAGCCAGGACAACCATAATTATATAACTCTAGTCTCAATTTTTTTTGTGGTCCATATAATTTCAGCCAACTGATTTTTCACATTGAAAAGGTTTTGTTGGATATGTCAAGCAAATTATCAAGAGCCAGCACTTTAAAAGTAGTAATCAAAATTATAAAGTGGAACTCCATTCTTGTGAGATTTTAAGAGTTTCTGTATCAGTCTTGCTTAATGCATGAGGGATTTAGATTCTTTAGTATCCATGAATGGATGGCAGAATATATGAGAAAGTCATGACCCATATTTATGCTGGTAAAATTTTAGTTCTATATCTCTACAGTACTTCTTAGGAAGTGGATGAAACAGAGTTCAGGATTCTTTTCCTTAAACCACTTTTTCCATGTTTGTACATAATTATAGACATCTAATCACCCACAACGTTTTATGGTTTAAAGCAACAAAAATCTATTATTTTTCAATTTTTGCAGATTGCACTGATAAACTAAATTTACTTAAATTTGAAAACCTCTTCTCAATAAAGAATATCAGTAACACGCTAAAAGAATGGACAAACCGGAACCTCAATAATAATATTTATAGAACAAAAAATGCAAAAGAATGGTAACCCAGAATACATAATGAGCTCCCACCATTTGATAATGAAAAGATAATCAATCCTATTGAAAAATGGGTACAGTATTTGAACAAACTCTTCACAAAGAAAATATGCCTATCAGCATATGTAAAACTTCTTAATATCACTAGTCATGATGAAAGTACAGTTAAAACTATAACCAGGCACCCAATGCAGCCACTTGAGTGGCTAACATTAACCAAAAAACTGAGAATTTCAAACATTGGCAAGAACATAAAGTAATGAGCCCCTCAAATTATGCACTACTGATGAAGATTTAAAACACACAACATCCACTTTTGGGAAATGAAAGGCAACTTCTTTTTTTTTTCCTACCTCCTGAAAGGCAATTTCTAATGAAGAGAAATATATACTTATTTTGGGAACCTGCAGTTCCATCTTAGACTTTTACTCCAAAGTAATGAAAACAAAAAGACAGTTACAATTGTGTTTGTGCAATTCTGTTCTGAATTGCTGCAAGTTGGAAAAAAAAAAGTGGTGTGTAGCAACAGGCAAATGGACTGTAATCTGTGACGTATTAATCTAATGGAACATTGCTCACACTAGAAATTGCATTGTAATAAGAAGGGTAAAAAGAAGAATGGAGCTCAGAAAGTATGCCAAAGATTAGAAGGCACTCATGAAAGCATGTGCAGAATGGTTGTATATGAGTGAAGCTCTATAATAGGCAAATGTAATGAATAGTGGGAAAAGAAAACAGCTGCTCCTAGGAGGACTAGGGATTGGCTTGAAGGGGTATGAAGGAACGTTTTGAAGTTAAGAATAACCTGGCTTGACAGAAGTTTGGATTCCACAGCTGTATCCAAACTTAGGAAATATTACTTAAACTTTATATATTTCCTGTGATAGGAGTGTAACAATTTCACAGGAATAAGCAAAAGGACCAAGAGTACTTCACAGATATATTCAGGTAAGGTTATAATCAAGGTGAAGTGAGTGGTGTGACTATCTGGAAGTACAGACAATAATAGAAGGCAGAGAGGCTTCCACATTTAGCTTCCAAGGGTCTGTTTTAGTACCACAGAGCAACACACTTAGTCTGAATTGTGAGCCCCCATAGGTGAGTGAGAATTTTTAGTTTCAGGAGATGAAGAAAAATTTCAACTGTGTCTTTTATGCCAACATAGGATAAAGTTAAATCAGTGATACTGGCTATAAGTGGTCAATAAACAAGTTGGTCATTGGTGTAAACTTTAAAATTTAAATAACACCCACTTGGTCATGGTGTATTATCTTTCGATGCATTGTTGGAGTCTATTTGCTAGGATTTTGTTGAGAATTTTTGCATTTGTGTTCGTTAGGGAGATTGGTCTGTAGTTTTCTTTCTTTGTATTATCTTTGCTTGGCTTTGGTATTAGTGTGATGTTGGGTTCAAAGAATGTATTTGGTAGTGATCCTGATTTCTCTATTTTTTGAAAGAGTTTTTTTTATAACATAGGCACCAGTTTATTTCTGAATGTCTGGTAGAACTCATTTGTAAATCCATCTGGTCAGGAATTTTGTTTTGGGGGAGTGATTTCATTCCTGTTTAAATTTTGTTGTTTGTGATTTTTTTGAGGCTTCCTATGTCTTCTTTATCCAGTTTGGATGATATATGCTTCTAGAAATTTGTCCATTTCATTTTGTTAAACTTGTTTGCTTATAGATGTTCATAGTACTCTCTAGTTATCCTCTGGATTTATGCTTTGTCTGTTATAATTTCTCCTCTTTCATTTATGATTCTATTTATTTCTATTTTCGCCCTTCTCTTCTTTGTGAACTAATCTATGACAAAGGGGCAAAAAATACAATGGATTAAGGATATTATCTTTAATAAATGGTGTTGGGAAAACTGGACTGCTATACACAAAAGAATGAATCTAGACTATTCCCTCACACTATGTGCAAAAACCAACTCAATGGATATATGACTTAGATGTAATACCTGAAACCATAAAATACATAGAAGAAAATATGGGCAAAACACTCCAAGACTTAAACTTCCAAAACCTTTTTTGGGACACATTTACAGATGCTAAAAATAATATAAACAGCTGGGACTACATCATACTAAAAGGCTTCTGTACAGCAAGAGACAATGACAAAAAAAAAATAAACCCAACCAAATGAAAATAGAAAAATTCCCTCCATACAAGTGATAAATGTCTGATAACAAAGATCCACAAGGAACTCATACAATTTAACAAAAACAAAACAAAAAGCCCAGTCAAAAAATGGGGTGAAGAGCTTAAAAGATACTTAAAAGACATACTCAAGAGAAATACAAATAGTCAGTAGACATATGAAAATATGCTCAACATCATTAATAATCAGGGAAATACAAATAATAACTATAAAGAGGTACCATCTCACACCATTAATAATTGCCCATACTAAAACAAACAACAAACAAACAAACAAACAAACAAACAAACAAACAGGTAACTACAAGTGTTGGCATGGATGTGGAGAGAAAGGAACAGTCTTACACTGTGGTGGGAGTTGAAACTCATCCAGCCACTATGGAAAGCTGTGTGGAGGACCCTTAAACTACTGAAAATGGAACTACCATTTGATCCAGCAAACCTACTTCTGGGAATTTATCCAAAGAATACAAGATCTTTAATTCAAAAGGAAACCTGTCCTTGGATGTTTACTGCAGCACTATTAATAATAGCTAAGATATGAAAACTACCCAAATGCCCTCAAATAGATGAATGGGTCAGAAAGCTGTGGTAGATGTACACTCTAGAATATTATTCACTAATCAAACAAACAAACAAACAAACAAACAAACAAACAAACATGTCATTCGCAGCAACATGGATGGAACTAGAAGTAATCATTTTAGCAGAAACAAGCCAGGAAGAAAATGTGAAATACTGTATAGTCTCACTTATATGGGGAGTATAGGGAAAACAAACAAATAAGTAAACAAGAAAAAAAAACTGTCAACAGAACTGAAGCACAGAGGAAGAAAGGGGGAGGAGGGTAAAATTGGGGGAGGGATGGGCACAAGAGATTAAGATGGTTCAAGGATGATAAGGTGGTGGGAGAACCTTGGGGTAGATAATGATGTAAAAATATATATGTAATAAAAAAAGAAATTTAAATAACACTTTATGAATCTTTAGTTTAGTCACTTGATTTTATCTTAGTTCCAGACTTCTAGCTGTTTTATAGAAGTATCCTATTCAGTGAATTTTTCATTTAAAGAAAAGAGACTATGAGAAAATACTAAACTCCCATTGACAAATGGATTCGTAAGTGAAATATACAATTATATAATTACAATGCATTAAAATGAGAAAGACTGAAGGATGGGTGGATAAGTATATTGGTGATTAAAAAAAACAAGTGTACTGCTAATGGTAAAATCTCTAGGAAGTGAACATAGCGAAAATTCTTTCAGCTTTGCTTTGCTGCATATTTGAAGATTTTTATAGATTGGTATAAAAAGTTTATAAATGCACAGATATCTCAAGCCAGCTATAGCCTACAGCTTGGTCCTGGAAATGGGCATCATCTCAGTAACAATGTGAATGAAGCAAAGTATGACTCCTTTATCACTCTTTATTTCCTTCCTTTCTTTTTCTACCTCCTCTCTTTTCCTTCCAGGTATTTGGGAACTTGTTGCTTATCACTGTTTCCCTATTAAGGTTTCTATCAAATTACCCCTTCAACTCTAGAGTTTTTCATTTCCTTACTGCACTAAACCCAGTTAACTGAAAAGACAATTTACACAAAGGTGCTAATCAGTATAAACAAACTTTAATGAGGTCTACTCTCTTTGAATAGTTCAACAAACATGTGTTTACACACTTTAAAAAATTTTTCATTTTCTTGAGAGAATTTCAAGTTAAAAGTGGAAAAACAAATCTTCACATATGGAAATAATTCACAGTAGAGGGAGGAATTTGATAAATGCAAAATTCAGTGACTACTTTAGCTGTGGACAGTAATTCCTCCTTTGGAGAGGATGAGAAAAAATTTGTTTTGGGAGAAGAAAATATTTCAAATTAAGGCGACTCTTAAAGAAAGAGCAACCTCCTTATGATGAAGAGAAGGGAATGAAGTTAAGAAATTTATAAAAAAGGTGTTCTGTCAATTTTCCAAATTCTTTTTTTGGGGTAATACAGAGTTCATATTAGAGAACTACACCTTGGCAGAAACTTACACTTATTCTGGCTGCATTGGAAGGCAGGGTATTTAATATATCTCCATGGAATTTGAAATGCTAACAAGATAAAGAATGCAGGTGCCACTGAACATGGTGTCATAAGTCACACAAAAACCTGAATGATATGTGCCTTAAGTATTTTTATATAGCTGATGATTAAATGTGGTGTGATTTTTGAAGAACTATGAAGAGATTGAGTAAAGATGCTCATAAAAGGCATGATAAGATGCTATTTCAAGCCTGGTAAGATATTTCTCTAAATGCACTCAGCCATGTGGAGCAATAGACATTTCTGGCAGGGTTAAGTTACTAATGTTTGCTTGTCATTAAATAACCCACCTATTCAAAGAAATGGATTTTCATTTTGGAACATTAAAAAAAAAGAACTAATTCTAGATTGAAACCAAAGTCACTTTGTAAATAATAAAATGATTCAGAATATTTTGGGAAAAGGAGAACATGCAATATAAGCAAAAATAATGTAAGGATCTTGACTTTAAGAGATGAAACAAAATACAATTTGGTCTGTAATTATTCAAGGACAGAGTGACTATTCTCTATTTGTTTAGTGTTCAAAATTTGATATCAATTCAGATCCTTTTTTAAAGTTGTTATCTAGTCCATCTATAGTAATACATTTTTCCAGTGTGATATAGTATGCTCTAAGATAGTTAAATTAAATGCTTATTTAAATTAAACTAATTAAGTTAAATGCTTGCTTCAAGTAAGTGTGTATATTTCCCTTGTCATCTCCTGTATTTTCTATTTTTTAAATTATTTTTATTTGAGGTATAACTACTCATAATACTTATTTTCATTATAACTTCTTCATTAACATTACAAAGTGACCTTTACATTTTTTAAAATATCCTTACTATTTTCTTGAAGTTGCTCATATAAAAGGTCACAAAGTAATCTCAACACGTTCCAAAACATGTCAGTAGGAGAGAAAATTTATCTGTCTGGATTTTGGGAGTAGATCCCTAATATTAGGATTGCTATTGGAAGGGTCAAATAAATAGTTTTGTTAGATATTACCAATTTCCCTTCTATAGTTGTTTCCACTTATTCTCATGCTGATCTTTTACCCTATTTCTAATCACTATGGACATGAGCTGTCTTTTACCTTAGTTGATTATGGGAATTGATTACCCATATGTGATTTTGTTCTCTTTGCTTGTTATAGTATGGTTTTCCTTTTCCTTTCATGTGCCATGTTAGATTTCCTCAGTGTGGAGCTCCTTCAAGAATTCTTCTTTTCTTCTCCTTTCCTTGCATTTCATGACAGTTTTGTCTTGACTCTGTAGACTCTGGAATATGTTCAATCATTAGCATTTAGCTTTAATGGGCCATTCCATTCCTAATGGTAAAACCAAATTTGCACACCGTATCTGCAGATACAAGATGCTTCACCTCCAGTCAGTTGAAAACCCTGCTTATACCCTTCTCTTTATGTAATTCAAGATCAATGGACTGGCAACTTTTATATAATTATAATCCTGAAAATAATTAGAATAGAAAGAAGGAATAAACTCTGTGCTCAGGAAATACTTTTTTTTAAAAAAAATTTTACTTTATCCCAAAGGAAGAAAATGAAAGCATATTTGTTTTTCTTGTTACCATGGCTCAACTTTCCCAGAAGAGTGTTGTGATTTCTTTGCAATCTTTTGATGGACTTATGATGACATCCCTTTTTCTTTTATTAAGTTTTTTGTATTGATTGCATATATATATCTATATATATCTATATATATATGTATACATATGTACTGCATCATTGTCTACCCCAAGGCCCTCTCATCACCCCATCACTCATGTGCCATATTAATCTCCTGTGCCCGCTCCCTCTCCTGACCCTACCCTCCTACCCTTTCTTGCTCTATACTTCAGTTTTGTTGGCAACTTTAAATTTTTCTTGTCCACTTGTTTGTTTGCTTTCCTCAGCAGTCCCACTCCTTGGAATCTATCCAAAGGATGCAAAAACACTGATTCAAAAGGACACCTGGACTTGGATGTTTATTGCTGCACTATTTAGAACAGCTAGGCTATGGAAACGACCCAAATGTCCCAAAGCTGATGAATGGCTAAAAAAGATTTCAGCCTTTTTTTTTTTTAGGTAGTTTCTTAGTTACCTACGTTTTCTTAGGTAGTTTCTCCTTTGTTTTCCATCATGACATCTATTAATGTTCAACATGTGAAGCTTTATAAAGCATGTCAATCATCACTTCTGTACTCTAATTTCTGTAAGGGATGATCATGTAGCAGGCATATTCCTTGAAATGAAAAGCTTAAATTTTAACTGAACTTCCAAGCATGACTGTATTCCTCCCAATCTGGAAAACTTTATATTAACTTCTTTAAAATTTTTTTAAATTTATATGTAAATTTCACATCTTTGCAATCCCAGGGATTTGCCCCCCTCCCCCCCCTTCCCTTCTGTCCATTGTTGTGTGCTTCATTTTGGTGCTCAGCCTGTTTTGTCTTTTCCTCATGGCTTTTATTTACTTTTTTTTTTCTTCAATATGTCCCAATATATTAGTGAGACCATTTGATGCTGGAACAAGGATAGCCTATTCAATAAATGGTGCTGGGAAAATTGGACTAAGATATGCAAGAAAATGGACCAAGACAGCTCCCTCACACCTTTTGTACCATGTACAAAAATCAACTCAAAATGGATAAAAGACTTAGATGTCAGACCTGAAACCATAATATACATAGAGGAAAACTTGGGTAAAACCCTTCAGGAATTAAAATTCAGAAATCCCTTTCTGGAAGCATCTACAGATGGTATATTAACTTCTTACTAGAGCTGGAAGAAAGAGCTGCATATCAACTACAAGACAAAGCAGAAAATCGTAGAGATAAGATACGATTTATTTATTTATGCAGTTGGGCATCTAGTTTTCTAAGGGTGGTGTGCTGAGCAAATTTGTTGAATACAAATTTCAGGTCCTACTCCAGAGTTGCTAATTCAATTTCTCAAGAATTGGAGCCTGAGGAGCTACACTTTTAGCAAGTTCTCAAGTGGTCTTACTGGTAGTGTTGATCCGGGCACGCATGTGGCTTTACCATGCTGCTTTCTGTGAAATTTTTTTAAAAAATAATTTATTTATATATACATTTCACATCTTTGTGATCTCTGGGGTTCACCCCCACTCCCTGACCATTCCCACCCTGTTCCACCCTTCCCCAGGTTGTGTACTTCAGTTTGGTTGTTGACTTATTTTTTACTTTTCTTCATGGATATTTGTTTATATTTCCCATGTCCCATATAGTAGTGAAACCATTTGGTTCCTGTTTTTTTTTTTTTTCTTTTTGACTTGTTTCTGCTAATATGAATTCTTTTAAGTCCTATGTTATCATAAAATCATCCAATTTGTCATTTTTAATTGATGAGTAATATTCCATTGTGTATATATACCACATCTTTTTTATTCAGTCATCTGTTTTGGGACATTTCGGTTGCTTCCATGTCCTTGCAATTATAAATAGTGCTGCAATAAACATCCGAGTACAGGTGTCCCTTTGTACCCATATTGAAGTCTCCTTTGGGTAAATTTCCAAGAGAGCAGTTGCTGGGTCAGATGGTAGTTCCATTCTCATTAATTTGAAGGCCTTCCATACAGCTTTCCATAGTGTTGGACCAGTTGACATTCCCACCAGCAGTGTAAGAGTGTCCCCTTCTCTCCACATCCTCGCCAGCACTTGTTGTTGCCCATTTTATGGATATGGGCCATTCTTACTGGTGTAAGGCGGTATTTCATTGTGGTTTTGATTTGCATTTCCCTTATTGCTAGTGACTTTGAGCAATTTTTCATGTGTCTGTTGGCCATTTGCATTTCCTCTTTGGAGAGGTTTCTTTTTAGTTCTTCACCGCATTTTATGATTGGGCTACTTGTTTTGCTTTTGTTTAATTGTGTGAGTTCCTTGTGGATCTTTGTTATTAAACCCTTATCACTTTTGTTTGTTCTATCCTTTGCTTTCTGGCCTCCTCCCTTCTATCATTTCATTAAAAATATTGGTTGGAAAGTTTTATGTATAGATATGTACATAAATAGAGCACACATACCAGTTGGGTTGTAGTCTGGGATTCTAGATTGCTAAATTCTTTTATGCAGGAACTCAGGAAATTCCAATAAGCCAAGTGAATCATGTATTCAGAAATAAATATAGTTATAAAAATCTGAATTGTTTCTCATTGTTTTATGAAATCTCCCAGAGTAGGATTCATTTAAAATGAAACCATTCAATAATTCATTCAAAATTTTTTCTTCAGTAAGGTAGGTTATTGATTTTGGGAGCTTAAAAATATTAGTAGTATCTTCTGATGGGATAGTTTGGGGGAAGAGAGTTTCTAAATTTTCCTGTTTGTGGTGTGGATTTTCTCCTCATGCATGCTTTTTATTATGAAAATGTTGAAAGAAATATATAACTGAGAAATAAGAAAATTAAAAGAGAGAGTGAGAAAGAGAGGAGGCATGAGGGAGAAAAAGAAGAGAGAAGAGGGGGCAGTAGAGGAGAGATGGAGGTAAAATAATCCTGAATGTTTTGAAATTTTATCAAAGAATGAAACCAGGAAGTTGAAAAGAGAAAATTTAAATGAACTTATGAAAATATATCTCACTAGTAATAAAATAAATGCAACTTACAGTAACAACAAAGTGCCACAGTTTACTTAAGACAATAGCATCATTTTAAACAAGATGATTTCTAGTACAGTAGAAGATGCATGAGAGAATGCTCAGAAATTGCTGACTGAATACATGCTCTAAGGAAACATGACTGATATATGTATGTATATATAACAAAGTGACTTTTAAAAAGCCAAGAACTCAAAAGTCATCCTCCAGTATTTATTGTCCTCTATCTCAATTTTGTAGCTTATAATCACTCGACAAGACTTTCCTCTCTACTAGGTTAAATTAAAGAATTTGATCACACCATGCTGAACTCAAATCACAGGCCTGAGATTGGAAGGCAGTCATTAGAGGAATTGTTTAAAAAAAATTCAAGAGACTAAGACACAAATCAGGAGCCAGCCTCAGATATTTTTATAGAGAGAGACAGGTTATCCTATGGGTTAAAGAAACATAGCTGCTTGTCAGAGGGAGAATTAACATTGGAAAATATTAGAATATTTTATTAGTTGATTGCTAAAAGAGATACTCCACTGAATTGAGAATGTAAGAAACACAGAATATTCTTTTCAACTGCAATTCAACTGTTTTATTGCACAAATTGTAACATTCAAAAGTAATGAACTGGTGTGGAGATAAGAATGATTTGACTTAGTCCATTAGTTTTTCTGTTATTTGTATGTTAATGAAAGTTCTAAGTACTTGAAAACAATTTATTTTAGTAAGTAGGATAAATTCTTTCTCTTGAATTCTATTTATATTATTCATTGGCTATGACAAAATCTTTTTCTTAGATTCAGTTAAAATAGCCCCAGTCCAAGTTTAAATGATACCATTTCAAATGACTAGAATCTAATTTAACTAATTTTATTACATTGTATATATGAATAACTAACTGAACCTGAATGATTGAATACCAAATGGTGCATATCAAGTATGTCATAAAAAATCAATACATAAGGAAATTTGTTTATAAAAACATTTTGGTTGCTGATAAGTTATTTGTTGGCAGACTGTTTCAGTTGTCTTTATTATGTAACAAATTCCTTCCAAACCGAATGACTTAAAACACAACCTTTATTTTGCCCAGGATTAGCTGGGTCAGGAGTTTGGGGCTTGGATAGCTGGTTACATGTTTAGCTTCCTGGGTGACTGGAGACTGGTTTAAGGTAAGATTGCCACAAGATAATCCTGAGAGAAAGGGATGCAGTTTCCATGCTCCACCACATGGAAGGTTGGAGCTGGGCAGAGATGTGAAACTAGAGAAAGAAAAGAACTGAAAGGTGACTGGGAGAAGGAAGAAGAGATCAAGAAGAGGCACATGAGGAGGTGGTACATGAAGCAGAGAGATATGTGCAGAAGTTGTGCTTACCTCTGTTTTGAATTTGTACCAGGACCTTGTAGGACAAGAAAGGAAACACTCGAGGAAGCGATGTGGGGGATAGAAACTTGAGGAGGCTGAAAATGGCAGATTGATTATGACTTGGGTTTTGATTGTGCTCCTTTCCTTCCAGACTTACCTGATCCCTTCTGCTCCATTCCTATGGATCTCCATCAGAAGGTATCTTCTGCTACTTTCTGTGTTAAGATTTTGGGACTTAGTGGTCCTGCGTTGGGCCAGTTCTGTTTGGTTTGACATTTACCCATGAAGGGATGGGGAACTTTGGAGGATTCATTTGGAAACTAATTTTCCTGTCTTTTCTCTCTGTTGTATACTAACTTATTAAAGTTATTTTCTATTGATGCTTTTACACACTAGTGCATGCTTTATCTTGATGAAGCATATGGCAGAACCCATTTAGAGGGGGTGGGTTTGGAGGTACCAAGATGCCCCTCACCCTGCCCTGTCACAGGATCAGGCCAGGTGAACCTCACAGATTTCCTACCTCCCAGCATCATAGATTGGTGACAGGATCCCAAGAGACAGTGGAGATGTGCAAAGGCTTGGCATTCATATGAATTATTCCCTCCATAGTCTAATAACCAATGCCAAAGTAACAATGACATTCCATATTCAGGGGGTGGAAACTGAGCTTCTCCTTTGATGGGGCAACTCTATTGTCATCTTTGCAATCTGTCATGGACTCGTCATAAAATATTACCTAATTGTCAAAATCAGTTCAACTGTTCTCTCTTCCTTATAACATGGATAGATTTATTGCCATAGTGAATTCTGGTGAAGTTAATTGTTTGATTGAAAATATAGAATTTAATTGAATTCCTCTCTCTAGATATTCTTTTTTTAGTGTCTTCTAATCATCTGCAGAACAAAGAATACAATTCATTAAGCATCTTCCATTTATGCTCTCTCCCTGGCTGTCTCTAGTTACTTCCCTCAGCATCATTGGACTCTAGTCTTGTTGCACAATTTTATGTTTCAACACTTAATGAACTCTTGTGTCTCTATAAGCGCGTGTGTATGTGTGTGTGTGTGTGTGCATGCACGAGCAGATGAATTTCCCTGTTGTGAATGCTCTTTATTTAGTTATCTGCTTAATTATTTCTCAGTTCCCCTGGCATAAGCTTAACTCTATTAACCTTCTTTGATGATTTCCCTTGCCCCTACGAAAGTTTCAGAAGCAGAGCCTTTATGTTCTATTACTATTATTTCATTAAAATTATGTGTGTTCATGTGTGATTCTAAATTTAAAAGATCATCTTCTTGAAGACAAGTAATGTGTCTATAGTGCAACCATCCCAAACTGCATAGATTCCTCATTGATTCTAGCAGCTATAGAGGAACATCAGAGCCCTCAGTGGGTTTTACTGTTCTCAGAGAACTAGGTAAATAGGCACAACAGGCAGGGAGGCTGGACAATTATATGGTCAACAGTAGGCTAGGCCTCAAGGGCAGGGGGCCTGGGAGGCAGGCATGCTCCCCTGCTCCCCAATCTTCTTATTCTTCCTCTAGGTTCTCTCTTGTGTTCTCACTCTGGCTTCTTTTTCTGCTCTGTCATTCTCATTTGAGTTCTTTCCTCATCCCATGTTCTTCCCCCCCTTCCCCATACTCCAGGGTGATGTTATCCTTTTATCCTTGCCTCTTAGGTTCATGTGTGTCTATTCACACATACCCACACCCATTGGACCTGGTATCATGGGGAGAGTATAAGACTTCATGTGCTGGTTATAGAGGTCAATGACAGAAGTGTTCAAAACCCTGAATGATCTTTTACCCTACAGCATCCTAGTCACATTTATATAGGCAGGTCTTAATTTCACATTTACTATACTGTTCTAGAAGATGTTCAGTTTTTTTTTACAATTAATATATGAAAGTTAATGAATAAAGAAATAGTCATTGCATTATTGTCCTTGAAAGTATGGCAAATTATTAAATTTTTTTTATCATTTCATGCACTCTCATACTTCCTTTTCTTTTTAATTGTTGGTAAAAATGGAGGGAATTATTTAAAGTTTTTAATATTTATTTATTCATTCATTTATTTATATTACATCGTTGCACTCATACTTTCAACAACAGGTGATTCGTGAATTAGTTTCTATTGTTTGATTTTGTATTTTTGGTTCTTTCTATGGCATTGAATTTTTCCCAACTCACAGTATTGATTCTAAATGTACCTTTTTATATATTCCTGCATCTCCCACTGCTTTCTTAAATATAACATGCTAACACTACTTCATATCTTCCTCAAAACTAGACAGCAATCTCCTCCACCTCTGATCTTTTGGAATCGATGACATCATCATTTTCCTGAGATACATAAGCGGAGTCTGCATATTTTCACGTGTGCTTACAAGGAATCATGTGATAGGAAAAACAGTAGGGAAAAACAGCATCATTATTTTATCATGAACAAATCAATTTTTAAGGAAACTAAATCATCCTGTTATACTGATCAAGAATGGTTGAAATGAGACTTAAACAAATTATTTTAGGTAAAAGATTGTGTTTCCTTTTACAACAAATTGCAGAGTTATAGGAAAGAACTTGAAGGCATCTACAACTCACTGGTCATGTGCTAAGATGAGATGGTAGGTATTTTCACTTTTCTTTCTCATTCTCCACACCTGGCTGGTTTCCAAATGCTCTAAATTTATCTTGGCTTAATTTTCTAATCAGCATCTCTCTTTTCCTTTCAGCTCACCTGTTCTTAATTCAGTCCTTATTGCTGGTATAATTGCTGCAAAAACTTTCTAGTTTCCCTTACTCTAACAGCTTCTGAGTTTTAGGTTAGGGCAATTACTTTTTATCTTAATATCTTTACACAAACTAGTCATGCATCTGATCAGATATTTAACAGAATATTTTAGGTACAATTTAAAATTAAACTTCTTTTTAACATGTGAATATTTTGCAGGAAATATAAATAATTATAGAATATATGATGGGTAGCAACATGGCAATATTTATCCACCTAACCTAATTAAAGCATAAATAAATTTTTTCTTTTCAGAAATCAGTAGCAGGTGTTGCAATTAAATACAGACAGCAAATTACAAAATGTATTGGCAAAATGGACACAATCCCAGTCACTTAACTGTGTTCTGCTTACCTAAATCCACCTGCTGTTGAAGTCAGATAAGTGTTTATTTGCATTTATAGTCTAACATTTACAGACAAACATTATTTACAAAATTTTGGGCATTATATCCTGAACACATGGGTATTAATTCTTGGCTGTTTTGCACATACTTTTTGTTTTTTTTTATGCCTTGAAGGAATGTTACAAAAGGGTAGAAATTTTCCTGGGATAGTAAATTCATATTAGCTGTTACATATGAATATTTACTATATTCTAGGAGATAAGTTAAAACTTAAAAGTGTTATTTCACTTAATCCTTATAATAAGCTTATTCCAATCCATTTTACAGATGAAAAAAATAAGAGTTAGATGAAATACTTTATTCATCATTATTTAGAACCTAAGAATTAGAATGAAATTTGAGCACAGTCAGAATAACTTTCAAAATTCAGTAGATTTCATTGATGATCTCAGGAGGTGTCAGATATCTTTATAGTAGGAATTGGATTCTAGTCACAGAGACTGAATCTTAGGAGTTGGAAAGCTTGCAATTATAACCCTACCTTCCTAAGCCTTAGCCAGTTGTTGATTTTAAAGATATGCAAGCTAGAGGCTAAGTCCCATACATAACTATTTAGAAAATCCTGGCTAACAGAAGGGAAAAGAAAAATATTGGATGGTTTTGTGAATAGGAAGAATATAGGGAAACAAACAAACAAGTGGTCAAAACAAACAAACAAACAAGTAAATAAACAGAAAACTTTAAGTACATTAGAAACAAATATGGTAGACAAATTAGCTACTTGTTGCACTCATCTTCTTCTATTGCTGCACAGGATATAATTACAAGTTTATCATCTAAAAATATTGCATATTTACCAGTTAAGAATTACACAGGTCAGAAATATGGACACAGTATAAGTGGACTTTTCTCTCAGGATTGCACAAAATAGACATTAAGATGCCTGCAGAATGTTTACACATGGAGTTCAGGTTTCTATTTCAAGTTCATCTGGCTGTAAGAGAATTCCTTATAGTTGTAGGACTGAGATCACTGTCTTTTGGATTTTAGCCAGTGTTGAGTAGGGGAAGTCATCCTCCTTTTTCTTTTGTCCCATGTTCTTTTTACATATTCAAAACCAGATATAGTGAGTTTTTAATATGTTGAATTCCTTTCATGCTTCAAATTTCTTTTGCCAAGAAAAGTTCAGTATTCATTCTGATGTATTCTAAGCATCATCTATTTACTTAAGCATTCAGCATATGTTGGGATTTTTCTACCTCTGATTTCAGCCTACTGATTGTACCTATGACAGTTCTCAAGTGACTGCTTGCCCTGTGCTTTTCACAGGAACTTATGTTTTTGCTTTACCCTTTGGTGCTGTTAGAATATAGCATTAAATGTATCCAGTCACTTTGAATCATAAATATCATTGAACCTTTGTTATATGCCAGGTTCTGCTGACAGAGATAATAATATACAGAATCATTATCCTTGAAGTTCACAGTCCAGAAGAAAACATAAGTAGTAAATAATAGTTATCCCTATATAATTTGTATACAACAACAGAGATATTTACGTACTATAATAAGAGAAAATGGAAGGGGTCTTGTACAAAATCTTGATGGACAAGTTGCAGTGTTAGATGAACTAACTGGCAGTGTTGTATGAGACAGAGTGGGGGTACATTAATAAAACTGCAAGATATTTGGTGTGACCAAGAGAGTGTAAGGATTACCAAAGTGACAAAACATGACCAGAAAAGTGGTAGGTAGGACAGCAGTAATACTAAAGCTTATAAATTACAATGAATATAAGGGTTATGAACACCCCTACTATTACAACATTTACCAGAAAGCAGAAACTAAAGGAGATGCAAAATGAAACAGATACTTTGTAACGTTAATATGTCTAAACACCACTATGAATCCAGGTGTACAAAGTTATTAAAAATCTAGAAGACTTGCGCTCTCTCCCGCAACTAGCCAAGATGCCGAAAGGGAAGAAGGCCAAGGGCAAGAAGGTGGCCCCGGCCCCGGCCGTGGTGAAGAAGCAGGAGGCCAAGAAGGTGGTCAACCTGCTCTTCGAGAAGTGGCCCAAGAACTTCGGCATCGGGCAGGACATCCAGCCCAAGAGGGACCGCATGCGCTTTGTCAAGTGGCCGCGCTACATCCGGCTGCGGCGGCAGAGGGCCATCCTCTACAAGCGGCCCAAGGTGCCATCAGCCATCAACCAGTTCACGCAGGCCCTGGACCGACAGACCACCACGCAGCTGCTCAAGCTGGCCCACAAGTACGGGCCCGAGACCAAGCAGGAGAAGAAGCAGCGGCTGCTGGCCTGGGATGAGAAGAAGGCGGCTGGCAAGGGGGACGTGCCCACCAAGAGGCCGCCCGTGCTCCGAGCAGGCGTCAACACCGTCACCACCCTGGTGGAGAACAAGAAGGTGCAGCTGGTGGTGATCGCTTACAATGTGGATCCCATCGAACTGGTGGTCTTCCTGCCCTTGCTCTTGCCCTACTGCATTATCAAGGGCAAGGCCGGGCTCGGCCGCCTAGTCCACAGGGAGACATGCACCATCATCGCTTTCACACAGGTTAACTCGGAGGACAAGGGTGCACTGGGCAAGCTGGTGGAGGCCATCAGGACCAACTACAACAGTAGATACGATGAGATCCGTCGCCACTGGGGAGGCAACGTGCTGGGCCCCAAGTCCTGCCTGCATCGCCAAGCTGGAGAAGGCGAAGGCCAAGGAGCTGGCCACCAAGCTGGGCTGAGTGCGCCCATACATACGGGAATAAATGTTGTCCTCCAAAAAAACAAACAAACAAACAAACAAACAAACAAACAAAAAAAAACAAATCTAGAAGATTTGCAATCTAATAAATATAGTAGATCTTATACTGTGTGTTATATATTGAGGTTTACATCTCAATAGAGTGTTTTTTCTGAAACAAAATAGTAAAAAGAAAAACTAACATATTTTAGTCTTGACACATCATCTCTATACTCTTGTGTTTTTGATTTAATTGGATTTCCTCATCAAAAACTATTATTTAGTTGCAAGATATTTGATCAGTATTTGATCTTTTTTTGTGTGTGTGGTTTATTTCTAATGTCTACTCTTAATTGGCTACTTAGTTTTTTTTCCCTTTTAATCTTTTGGTTGTAATATATAATGGTGAGTTTTAAATATTTGCAAATTTCTGGTAAGTTCCCTTAGATCAACTATATGAAAATGATATAGGTTAGCATGTCAGGGTTAAGATACTCAGGCCATAGTTTAGCATGTCAGGGTTAAGCAGAAAAACAAAAGTATTTGTGCCTAATTAGGGTCCCTCAATGCAGCGTTTCTCTTTCAGCTTCGTCAACAATCTGCTACTACATGTTTCCTGCCCTCCCCCAATTTACTATCAATTATAGTCCCAGTTGCTTCTCAAGACTGTATGTCAAACTGGGCTCATAGAATGTCTTTTTCTTTGTCATTCTTTGTATTTATTTCTCTTGTTCCCCAGGAGTGCCACTTGCTAAGGAAAGAGGTACTTCGTGTATTTTTTCTGGGATACAAAAAATGCTGTTGTGCCTCTTCTTCTTGGTCTTGTAATTTAATCATTAGTGAGGACTGTGAGGAACATTTTAAAACTGTAACTTTAATGTTACCATTTGAATTCCCACACTATTCCATCCACTTTTAAAGACATTTATCATTCAGTAGCACTCTTACAGTGAAGTATCTTACTAGATAATTAACAGATTGTTTCTTTTTTGTCTTTTTAATTGATAAAGGTTATTTAAAAGTAAAACCCTCAACTTAAAATAACAGAACTACATTGAGGTTTTATACCAGTAGGCTCATAATTAGAAAAGATAAGCACATTATGTCCTTGTATTCAATCTGAGAATAAAATTATATTATGCTCTATAGTTTATTTTTTTAAGAAAAGCATTCTGAAACTCAGTGGTATTTATGAGTGCTAAATATTATTCATTGAATAGAATTAGCATCAAATAACAGTTAAAAATTCTATACATAACATACAGTTCATTTCTATGTTAATTAGACTGTACAACATAGTCATTGTACACAAAAAAAGTGACAGTAAATGGGCAAAACACTAATCTATTAATTTAGTCATCTTTAAATCAACATTGTTATATTTATTCAGATTATTTTTTCATAGTCAAACTACAAGTGACTGAAGAAATTTTTACCTATTGTGATTATGTTATTTTCCTCCTTTATAGTGATCTCATTATTTAAAAACATGAGTAGAGTCTATTGGTAGGTTTCGAGCTCTCAGTTTATATGTTTCATTTGAACACAAACCATGTTCATTTTCACTCTTTTTTAACTCAGGGTACTTGGTACAATGTCTGGGAATATGTTAGGAGTTGGATAAATTATTTGTTTTATTAATTTATTCTTTTTTATGGTGTAATTACTTCTGAATCTTGTTCTTAACACTTAAATGCAGATGCCTGGGTAAGATGAGGGAAATTTTTACTTTAGTCTTTTTAAATTTCTTTAAAAATAGAAATTTAACCTCACTATGAATCTTTTTAGATACTGATCTACTTATCTCTACAGACATTTGTCACAACAAACATCTTCAGAGCTAAATATTTCTTTTAGTTTCTTCATTCATTTATAAGAAGTGCCTATGTCCTTTTTATCATTTTGAATTACTTGGATTATTTGAAAACTAGCTGAATATGGACCCCACAATACCTTAAAGGTATAAACAACAGAAATTTTCTTTATAATCTAATATTTGGAACACATGGCTTTAGTGTAAGAAGTTAGAGATATATACTTATTTCCAACAAGGTTTTTGAAGGAATTTTGATATGCAATAGTTTCTTATGTATATTTAAAATAATTTGCTATGTTTTCTGTGTTCCTTTGTTACATATGTCATCCTTTCAACTTTTATTATGGGGTCTTTTGGTGATGCTTCCTAATCTCCATCTTCTCTTCCTCTACAGGGAAATGAATGCAGATTGCCCTCAGGATTCAAGTGCATTTATAGACTACTTTTCTATGTGACAACTTTGGGATCTTCAAGAAGATTCCAGGAAGTTTTGAAAACTTCAGTCTCCTGTATGAAATTGAGGCTTAATTTTTGCACCCTGTCCTTATTTGACTGAGTTCCCCATATTTAACACATATCATCTTACTTTATAATTTGAAGTGGTAGCTATTTCCCTGATTTTTAAAAGATGGGGTCCTCTTTTTAACACTGTTTTATTTACTATTGCCTCAACTGGTTTATAAAAGAGGATAGTATAGAATATATTTGGTTCTCAGTTTTAATTGAAAATGTGTAAAAAAAATATAATGGATAAGATTTCATTTTATACTGTAGAAGTGTGGAATCGTAGATAAAACCAGTGAAAGAGATTAAGAATGATTGACACAAATGTATAAAGATGCAATATGCTGTATTGGTACTGTATTAAAGGTTATAGAGTATCTGTAAGTGGAATTATTGAAAAACAGAACAAAGAATTTTGCTGGAATCCTTGTAAAGTGGATTTAAGTACGATAGTTTTAAAAATCAGATTACTAGTAAATTACTACTTCAGTACAATAATTCTACTATTTCATGATTTCTTTTTCTTTGCAAAAGTAATTAGTCATAGGGAATTTTAGATTCCTAAATAGGTTATTCAAAACTGTCTAATAAAACTTATTTTCTGTTTAGTAGTTTCCAATAGAAAAGTAGAAAACCACACATTTATTTTCTGTAAACTGCTTAATAATAAACAAAACTTAATCACCAAAAACTGAAGAAACAGGTGGATTTTTAATTTTAAAAGCTACTTTGAGATTTCAAGTGATGTGTAAATACTGCGCAGATGGTAGTTTTATAGATAATTTCCCTTATCATTTCATCAGTCTTTTCACCAGCTTTCTTCTTGAAATTTTAATTAGCAAAACTAATTTATGGCACAACAGCGATTTATTATAGAAACACTCGAGGAGGCTTTCTTGAAGTATCTAAGGACAGCAAAATGAACAAAGGGTAAAAGACACAGCACTTTGATGGGGGGGGAGGAAATGTGGCAGGACATATTGTGTTCAAGGTATTTGAGAGACTACTTTATAAGTCAATGAATCTTCAGAATAACCAGTTTCTGGAACAGTCAAACATCATCATGAATTTGCACCTTTGCTGGGTAATCATAGGCTGCATTTTTCTGAAAATCATAATTCATAGCAACCTGCTGCACAGAGTGAGATAACATTATTTTCTTGTTTATGGAAATAAAATTCTACAGGTAATTTACTGATGTGCTAATTACCATTTCCAAGGATGAGCTAAGGAACATTGTGGTTTCTCAAATTGTTTTTACCTTGAAAAATGTATTTATATTCGTGAAAACTCTGAAGCATAAAATGTTATTAGTTATGGGGATTGTTGCTAAACATGTTGGGTATTGTGCTCATATATATGTATACACACATCTATAGGGTAAATTATCGTCCGTACTTGAGCAGGAAATGCCAATGGTTGATTTATTTGGAACATGAATAGCAATTTCTCATCATAATAGCTGTGATGAAAACATTTACCATCTGTCAAAACTCATATATATACATCCATACACACATACATAGCTATAATATATTTATTTTTTGCACTGTAAAATCATTGAATCGATAAAGATCTGCAAAGGAAATAGTATCCCCACTAATTCAAAATTTTAAGAGGTCTTTATTTTAATTATCTGTTACCATTTGTCCTCTCACCTGCATTGCCTGCTGCCACCTGGATATGCTCCAGCTTTCAATTTCAGTCATTTTGAAGGTGTTTGTGTTTGTTTTCCTTTCTCCTAATCTACACATGCATGAGTCTGATTTATCCTTCAAAGTTTACTTCACCTTCCTCTGTAATATCTGTCCTGATTTCCCACTGGCTCTGATGAGTCATTTTGTCCATGCTCAGGGCTCCTATAATTTGTGCCTTAATCAGGGCTATGTTTATTTGATTTGAAGCACAGTAATTGATGTACTCATTTAAGACCTTTGCTGAATTGTGGGTTTCTTAAGAGCCAGAGCTTTGCTTTTCACATCTTTGTATTTCCTCTTTCATTACCCTTAGCTCTGCAGCACCATTGGGCTATGACTACCATGTGGTAAATCTCAATAAGTGTCTCTTAATTGGACTATTGACTAAAATTTCTTTATCACATCATCTCCTTCATTAGTCTTGTGAATATTATTATCATCAATTTGTTTCTACTTTTTCCAGCTATTTCATGATATCTACTCTCAATCTGTATCTCCTTTGTTTGGATGAATACCATATTTCCCTCCTGTCTTAATTTTTGCCAAATAGAAACTAGCTTCACACAGTTGTCCCCTTATATTCACAGCTTTGTCTGGTTTTATTCTTCTTTTTCTGTGTGCAGTGTGCAGTGACCAGAGGCAGAGAAGCCTCTGAGATTCTCTTTTGGACTGCTCTTCTGTGCCATCTGCCTGACAAAATGCTGACTTTTTGCTGATTTGACTTTATTTCTTTTCTCTTTTTGTATACTCAACTGATGAGAGGTATTTGATAAAATATACAGTGTATTGAGGTACTGAGATATCTCCATGCAGATACAATTTAAAAAAAATTAAATACCCATTGCTAAAATTTACTCCCATTTGTTATTTCATATTTCACAATAGATGTAATCAATAATTGTTTATTCAAGGAAACAATGTTATATATAGCCTATGGGGGGGAAGAGAGGGAGAGAAAGCCAACAAATTAAAAATTAATGATGTTTCTGACAAAGTACAAGACCCACTCATATTGAAAGCCCTTGAAAAAATTGGAATAAAAGGAACATATCTCAAAATAATAAAAGCTATATAACAATCTGACAGCAAATATCATCCTCAATGGGGAAAAAACTGAAATCATTTCAATTAAGATCTGGAACCAGGCAAAGATACTCACTCTCACCACTCCTTTTCAACATAGAATGGAAGTCCTAGCAAGAGCAATAAGACGAGAGAAAGATATGAAAATAATTCAATATGGAAAGAAGAAATAAAGCTATCATTATATGTAGATGATATGATACTCTATGTAGAGAACCCCCAAAAATCCACAGAAAAGCTAGCTGAAATAATAAATCAATTCAGTAAGGTAGCTGGGTGCAAAATCAACACATAAAAATCAATAACATTCATATATATGAAGTAACACTCAAAAGAAGACATTAAAAAAAACACACTCCATTTACCATTGCACCACAGAAAATTCAATACTTGGGAATTAACCTAACAAAATATAGAAAGATCTATATAAAGAAAACAATAAAACATTCTTAAAAGAAATAGAAGACATTAAAAAATGGAAAGACATTCCCTGCTCATGGATTGGAAGACTCAACATTATCAAAATGGACATACTTCTAAAAGCATCTACAGATTCAATGTAATTCCAATAAAAATCTCAATGACATTTTTTAAAGAGATAGAACAAAGATTACTGAAATTCATATGGAACAACAAAAGACCACAAACAATCAAAACCCTCTTGATCATCAGAAGAGAGAATGGAAGTATTACAATCTCAGACTCTGAACTATACTACAAAGCCATGATAATTAAAACAGCTTGGTACTGGTACAAAAGTAGACAAACAGACCAATGAATCAGAATCAAGTGCCCAGAAATAAAACCACACATATATGGTCAACTAATCTTTGAAAGGGACAAAAACTTACACTGGAACAAGGAGAGACTCTTCATTAAATATTGCTGGGAAAACTGAATCACAACATGCAAGAAAATAAACCAAGATAACAGCCTCACACCTTGGACTCAAAATGGATAAAAGACTTGTATGTGAGACCAGAAACCATAAAATACATAGAGGAAAACCTGGACAAAGCCATTCATGATTACACTTCAGAAATCCATTTCTGAACACATCTACAACTGGCAAAAAAAATGAAGGAAAACATAAACAGCTGGGACTACATCAAACTAAAAAGCAAAAGAGACAATAAACAAAACAGAAACCCAATGGACTGGGAGAAAAATTTTGCCCTCCATACAAGTGATAAAATTTTTATAACAAACATGCACAAAGAACTCACACAACTTAACAAAAACAAAACAAAAAGCCCTATCAAAAAATGGGGAGAAGAACTAAAAAGACTTCTCCAAAGAGGAAATACAGATGACCAATAGGCATATGAAAGAATGATCCACATCACTAATTATCAGAGAAATGCAAATCAAAATCACACTTAACTGCCATCTTACACCAGTAAGAATGGCCCATTAAAAAAATAAAAATGGGCAACTACAAGTGTTGGCATGAATGTGGAGAAAAAGGATCACTCTTATACTACTGGTAGGTGTGCAAATTGGTCCAGATACTATGAAGGGCTGTGGAGGACCCTCAAACAACCGAAACTGAAACTACCATTTAAACCAGCAATCCCACTACTGAAAATCTACCCAAAAGATACAAAAACACTCATTCATAAAGACAACTGTACTTGCATGGTTATTGCAGCACTAGTTACAACAGCCAAGATATGGAAACAACCAAAATGCCCCCAAATGGACAAATAGCTGAATAAGATAAGGTATATTTACACAATGGAATATTATGTATCAATCAAAGAAGACAAACATGTCATATGTGGCAACATGGATGGAGTTAGAAGGAATCATCTTAGTGGAAATAAGCCAGAAAGAAAAAAAGAGAAATATGGGCTTTTCTCACTTATTTGAGAGATATAGGAAAACAAATAAACAAATACTTAATAAAAATTAAAAACTTCCAACACAACTAAAGCATAGAACAAGAGAGGGGGAGGAAGGAGATGATGAGGGTAAGGGCACAAAAAACTAAGATGGTACATGGGTGGTAAGGTGATACCAGAGCATTCGGGTAGACAGTGATGCTATATATAATATGTGTGTGTGTGTGTGTATGTGCATTTAGAGATAGAAGTGCAAATAATAACAAGTAAAAAAATGATTTCTGTGTAGAGATATGCATTTGGGGTATTATTTTTTATTCTTTCTGATACATATTATACCTAATTTTATATTTAACAATGGGTATGAATTGTAAATGTGAATGTGAATAAATTGTATACTCATAACAGTTTTTAAATGCTGTAGAAAAATTAGTAAGTTAGAACTACATTAGAATTGGTCTAGGAATAAGGAAGCAAAGGCTATATTCTAGATTCTACAATCTGTCACTCTTGATGCATTTGACAGTGAAGTGTCACGAGCTACTTATTACTTTTTTCTGTTTTCATTCACCAATTTTTGGCACTAGATTTTTTTTGATATTCAAAAAAGTTAAGTTTATTAGAAGAAAGGAAGAGAGACAATATTTGCATGGCCACAGGCAGGCAGAGAGTAACCTTTCTCTGGTTCCTTCCATTGGCACTAGATTGTTGACACGGGTACAAGAACTCGTTTTTGAACTAATGATACACTAAGCTAGTAGCAGAGATAGGTATGTAATAATGTGAGCAGCAGAAATACAAGAACAATGGAAGAAGAGCAGAGAGAAGATACTGAAAGGCTTTACTTCAGGACTGGAAGGGCTTCGTTAGGCTAATTTTAACTTTTGTCCCAATTATATGATGTGAATATAAGCTAATAGGAACAATTCCTAAAATAAACATTTTTTTAAATCAAACCATTCTGACAGAACAGAAGCATTTTTAAATGACGTAAAAAAATATTACATGTTCTTTGGAGAGACCAGAAGGAACTTCAAGCTACACTACTTTTTACTGATTTGAAATTAATGTAGGCAAACACCAGATCAATGAAATAATGGCACTTTAATTTTTTGATGTGACCTATAGCTTTTTTAAATTTATAATTTATCTTGTAACATTTATAGAATTTCATTTCTTACTTCTTTAAATACCGCTGAACAATCGTATTTGACAATGTCCTCTTTCTAAAATAATTCAGGTTATCAAAAGACGTATTCAAAAAATATCTTGTCATTGACCCTCACACATTTGAAGCACATGAGAAAAATATATAAAATGATTTGTCAATATGAATAATCTGT
>PVHY01007206.1:0-68998 GCA_004024945.1 Uropsilus gracilis
GGGTAAAGGAATTTTAGTCTTAGAGAGCAGCATGTCCTGAGGCTCTGGAGCCTGCAGAAGTGAAATATATTCAAAGAAATGAAAGAAAACTTGTGTGGCCAGATTCCAAAAGACGGTGGCCCAAGAGAGTGGATAGGGCTAGATTGCAAGTGGCATCGTAGGTGACGATGAGGACCTGGCCTGCATTCTAATGCACCTAGAAGCCAAGGAAGACTTTCTAGCAGAGCAGGAACATGGTGAGATGAGTATTTTACAAAGGTCATTTTTTGCAGAAGGCCACAGATTTGAATAGAACAGCAAGCAGAAAGGTTTCTGGAATGGTCCAATGATACAATTAGATTATGGAATGAGTATGTAAACCATGATATAATTGATCATGTTAAACAAATGGTGTAGGAAAATATAAGTGGAAATTTGAACACTTGACATTAGATTTGCTTTTAAAATAAGATCATGGGTGTTGCTAAAAAAAAGAGAAAGAAGGCAATTTATTAAAACATTAAAGTAAGTTCAAGAGTGGGGAGAGGATTTTAAAAAGATGTTAAAATTGTTCTCTACATTTATTTCTGTATTTTCTAAATTTCCCATGCTGAGTATTCACATAATAAAACATATCTCTATAGGGCATTCCAAACTAGAGATCTGATATGTGAAAGAGCTTTCACGATAGAGTAAAATAGCAACAAAAGTCATTTTGAACACTGTGCGTATTTCACTTCTTTCAGATAGTTGCTGAGTTTTGAGGGCGTTGCTATGGGGATATAAAACAGTGAAAAAACTGTGATTAGTCACTCATGAAGCTTGTGATCCAGTTCCTGCTTATAATTTCCCTCCTTTGGATTCAAACAGCCTGAAAACATAAGGAGAGTTTTGCTTTTCATCTCAAAGTTTTTCCTTTGGATAAAAGGAAATGAAAGGGCAGAGAGAGAGAAACAGACAGAGACAGAAGAAAACGTTCATTCCCCAAATGATCTAAATATCCGTGCAACATCAGTCCTTTTCAATTCTGGCTAAGCTTGTCTTCCTCTCACTCTTCTAGTATATAGTCCACAAAATGTGGTTAGCAGCCCGAGTTCAGGCTCGGCAATGGCATTTGTGTGCTAGCTTAGCTGTAAGTTGTAAGTTATTCAAAGCAATTTGCTTTCATTCTTTTGCAGTCATTTGTGATAATCACATTTTCGTGTCTCTAATATATATGCATCATCCTGTTGTTCTGGAAAGTGTTTCTGAGAACCTGTTCTTAAAGGACGCTATAGGATATGTGTTACAGTTCCGTGAACCAGTTCTGTGTATAGTCAGAAATGTCATTCAAAACACAAGTAGCCGGGCACGTTGGCTCGTGTGTGTAAGCTTCAGCCTATGAAGCGGTCAGGGCCAGGGATCGCGGTTTGAGTCCCGCCTGGGGCCCGTAGCGAGACCTGGTTCCAAAAAAAATAGCTTGGCATGGTGGCGCATGCCTGTAATCCCAGCTACCTGGGAAGCTGAGGCTGGGGATTGCTTGAGTCTGTGGTACCGCGGGCAACGAGAGCCTGCAGTTCCACGGGCAAAAATAGCGAAACCTAGTCTCAAAAAACAAACAAAACACAAGCAGACAGCTACCTAATAGTTACTTAGTGACAAAGGTTTTATTGAATTAATTCATCTTCTTTGATGAATTCAGTCAACTCAGTGAGAAATGTTGAACTCTATAAGGTTTCTGCTAGTATTTTTGTTAGCATTTGAATGCAAGTGTTCATCACTGTGTTTAAAATGATATCCTTTGGGGGTTAATTTATTATGATATTCAGCTTAGAAGATTTTAGTCAATGTAGATTTGGATTTCTTTGACTCTTCACCATTTTTAGTCCATTTGGTTGGCAGTGACACATTTTTTGAAAACTAGTCTGTGTTCAATTTTGTGGCCCTAACAGATTGAAGCTGGGATACCATCATCTTACCATAAACCATCCAACAAAATGTCAGTACCAACTCTTTGTGAGATTCTGATTATATACCATGTGTCAGTTTCCAGTCTGATCTGAAAGAAAGACATTGGATAATGAATTGGTATTTAATAGTGAAAAGTTATGAATACCCAGAACCTCTTCTATTTATTCACTTAACATACTTATTGTAAAACTAATGTGTGCTCAGATCATGCAAGGCAGTGGAGTTACAAAAGGAAGATGTCAAGAGGGTAGATCATATGTTAAAAGTTCTCACAATAATTTTTTTAACTCAAGCTTAAAAAAAAAAAACAAAAGAAGCTAGTTTTCCCACTAGCTCGATAAAGCAGGAATCTTGGCTCTCTCCATCTCTGTTGTGTCCCTAGCAATTTGTCCATTTAGTAACTGGATATAGAATCCCAAAATGGGTTTGAATTTTTTTTTCCTCATGCATGAGGAATAGTAGAAAAGAAAAATCTCAATTATTTGTTCTCCATGTGAAGAATGTGAGAAGTAATATTTAAGGAAAGGTCCATTTAGGGTAACATACAAAGATAGACTTTTTCCTCCACTGGAGAAAGAATCCTGGAATACAGTTGAGTGAGAGTCAAGTTTACAGGGACAACCTTGGATCCTTCTTAATGTTTAAACAGTAAATCTCATGGAACCTCAAATTTCCAATGACACGACTCACCAGTAATACTGCTGTGATTGAAAGCCCATGAGAAAAGCCCAGCAGCTGGGCCATCACAAGTGTTTTTTTTTTTCCAATAATGTGTCATTGGTTTATAATATACTAAATAATATATATTATACTATATATAATATATTATATTAATATATATTATATAATATACTAAATAAATATCAGGAGTCCAATCTTAACTTCCATGTACACACATATGTACATGTGTCATCTCTTCTGCCACCAGAATCTTAGTGCCATGCCAGCTAGCGGGTTGAGACCTTCCACCAAGCCTTTACCCACCCCCTGGTAACTGCTATTTTTTTTCAGTCTATCTATAAATTATCTTTTCAGACTTGTAAGTTTGCTTACTTTGGTTTTTTATATTCTACATATGAGAGATACCACCTGATCATCATCTTTCACTTTCCGATTTATTTCTCTTAATCACCTCAAGTTCTACCTATATTGTTGCAAAAAGCAAGATTTCATGTTTTTTAATAGGGAGTAGTTTTCCACTGAGTATGTAGATCACGACTTCTTTGTTCAGTCAATAGCTTGACAGGTTTGTGTTGATGTTCAAATCCTTTGAGATTAGGACAGAGTACAGGAAGAATTTACCACTAGTCACAGTTTCTCTCTATGTTGTTATGGCAGGCAGGCCAACTCTCAACACCCGTTAAGAATTGGTTCTTTGTACAATGATGTGAAATGTATATATAAATAAATAAATAAAATTTTTTTAAAATAAAAAATCAATGCATATAATGCTTAAAAAAAAAGAGAATTGGTTCTTAAGATCGTCATTTTGAACAGTTGTTGCTTATCATAGCAGTTGGGAATCAAGACGCAGATTGACCTGATTCCTAAAAACAAAACTCAGCAATTGATTTGCCCTAGAATAAAAGAATAACCTGCTCTTACTCAATGGATTTTGCTTTTTCTTTTTTAAACCAAATAGAGGCAAAATAGTTCATAAAGAGAACAGATGTGGTGCCCCAGATCCATCCACCACTAGCTGAGAGGGCTACGGTACACCCTTTTGCTTCTCTAGGTCTTTCTATATCCCATTTATTAAGTGTTGCAAATAATAGTTTCTTACTGACTTCCAGTGTTTGCCATGAGAAGCATTTGAGAAAAGGGATGTGAAAGTTCCGTTTACTGTAAAAGTGTGATGTCTAAATCCAATTGATACCACTGGTCACTTGGAAATCGGTTCACAAGTGTCTGATCTCATTGGTGATACTAGTGTAATTGCTCTGTGACCAATCACTTTGTCTCTAGCAAGCATTCCAGAAATTTCAATGCAGGAATGAGGTCTATGGGAAAAGTCAAAAGGAGACTGATCAGAGGCACTCCACTGGCCCTTCCCAGGGCCCCAGTCACTAAATGGTCCCCTGTGCATTGTTATTGGACTGTGTTTGCTGATGTTCAGTTTCCAAGACAATAACAAACTGACTGGGTAATGATGCACAAGCAGAGTCAGGGGGATTTTCTAGCCTCTTCTGTGCAGAGGCCTCTGCATTTTACCCACAAGCTTGCAGCCCTCACTGACTCCTCTTCCAGCTGGTTGTGCAGATACTTCTAGAAACAGAGGCTGATTTTCTTTAAAATGTTGAAGGATGACATCAACCAATGGATCTTTTCAGAACCACACACACTGATGACTTCATCTTTTGTTGCTACGGTAGAAGAAAAGGGTTCTAGGTTCTGACCTGAGTCTTGAGCTCTGTGCTAGCCCCTTCCCCTGTGTCAGAGGGTCACATCGAGAGCTCAGGCTCTGGATTAGGTCCCAGAACAGGGAGAAAGTGATACACCCTATTATAATGTGGAGAAGAGGAGTAGGGTCACTCCTGCCACAAAAGGGTTATTTCACTCATCTTAAGCAACTGCTCGAAAAAGAAATACAACTTAAAGTTCTGTCCTCAGTTATTTCAGTTTCCACCAGTAATCAAAATCAGCACCAGAAAAAGACTGAAGAATATTTTAAACAAACAATTACAGATTATATAATAAAAATGTGACCAGCCACTCACTAAATTAATATAATGTGTTTAAATTTTCCACTAAGTTGGCTGAATCAATTAAATCATGTCATTGCTTGATGAAGGAGCAACTTCATTAATGAGATTGTAGATAAATCAAGAGTCTAGTGAAGCTGAAGAGTTTAACTTCTTTAAACTGACAATCATTAACTTTATTCTGTCCTGTAGATAAATGATATGACTCTTGTCCTTACTGAGACATCAATGGTATTTCCTGAGCTTTTTGCCTCTTCAATCTTGAACATTCTGAATTTTGTAGTTTCTACTTTTTTTTATAAAAGTTCAACTTATTTAAAAAGTCATACATAATTTGCCCTTTTTTTTGTAGAGGAATATTTGACATGGGTTCAACCCTTTTAACAAAATTTTAAATACACAATACCATTTATTAACTGTGTGCACTATTCTGTACAGTAGATCTCTATAACAGTATAGGAAAATAAGAGCCCTCATACACTCCTGGTAAAAGTAGTAATAATGCAGTCACTTTGAATGTCTTATAGTATGTCAATTAAAAGAATGTCTTATAGTATCTCAATTAAACATAGAATTATAGCTGACCCAGCAATCCCACTCCTATGTAGGTACCTAAGAGAAATGAAAACAAATGTCTACACAAATGTGATAGTAGCATTATTCATAGTAGTCAAAAGATGGAAATAACTTAAATGTACATCAACAGGTGAATGGATAAGCAACATGTGATACATCCATGCCATGGAATATTACTTGGGTGTGAAAAGGAACAAAGTAATGATGCATACTGTGACATGGATGAATCTTGAAAATATGCTGAATGAAAGAGTTCAGTCATAAAAGTCCACATTCTACATGATCCTATTCATATGCAGAATGTCCAGATGAAGGAACTCTATTAAGAGATTAGCAATTAGTGGCTGCTTAGAGCTAGGAGAGATAGAGAAGACTGGTGAGAAGGTGATGACTAGGGATACAGGGTTTCTGGCTAATGATAATGTCCTAAAATTGTCGTGGTGGCTGCACAGTTCTGAATAGGTTAAGACTGATTGAATTGTACATTTTAGATGGGCAAACTATTATATTTGAAATAGATCTTTATAATACTATTATTTAAAAATAAAGTAGCACTTGATATACAAGATATTCAATAAAAAATGAACAAGTATTATACAGAAATGTAGACAGGAAAACCAGAAAAGATAGCATCCACTGGAAAGTTTGACAAATATGAAAATTAAGTGTACCATTTATCCAGCCCATGCATTTAGCATTGTACCTTACAAATAATAGCAAACATTAGTGATGATGATGGTGGTGATGATGCTGACATTGATGAGATGACAACATAAATAAGTGTCACTGCCTTTCCACAGTCTTTGGAGTTGTTAATATCTACATTAGAGCTTTCTTAATGTATGATACACCAAATTCCAGGTACAAGTTGACTATAATTCTATAAGGAGAAAGATTACATGTTTTTCAGTAGTCAATGTCTCATGTTTGTAGCCACATGAAACTTATCAAACACTAACATCAGCTATTTTCCCATAAATTATGCAATCTCATAAATAACTTCCCTATTAGATTCAAACAAGTACATAACTTTTAATAAAGCTTAAAATATACACTGAGCTACAGTCTTCCATGGATACATCCTTCTTGCTTCTCTGATCCAAAAGGATTTTGTCTGTAAAAATCCACTTTCACTCTTCAATTGACACTTGATAAACCTTGACCACAGTGAATAGCATCCTGGATTATTCTTTTTATTTACTTTCATTAATTTAATTTTTGTATTATACTTAATATAGTGATTGACAAGAAAAAATAGAAAAAACTATAGCAAATAAGTACGGTTTTAAGACAGCAAGTATCTTCTTTGTAATAGTATGTGATCTTCTGTTCTAATAATTTTTTTCTTCATACTTGTACAAAATTGACTCTTCTGACAATTTATTTATAAGCTATACATGTTTTGTACACCATGAAATTTTAAGGGGAATTCAGCCAAATTTCCCTGACTACTTTCCTAGTTCAAGCCATCTATGGGTTCACAGTTGTGCTAATACCTCTATAGATAAGTTGACTCATTCTATTTTCCAGATACAGAATAACAAGGAAGGAGGACATGAAAGGAACAATTGAACATTGATAATTGAACAATGAACAATAATGTCCTTTGGGGGCTTATTGCAGTCTATGTTCAGCAGTAATTACCTTATATGTTTTTATTCACTCATCCAATAAGCCTTAATGGAATATATGCCATATGTCAAAGATTATGATAAATGTCTGTGATAAAGTTATTGATAAAGTCATGTTCATACCATGAAGAAATCCATACTATGCAACAATAGTCCACCCTGGCACTGCTCATGCACTGCTTGGCATGAGTGAAATGCTATTGGGGGAACAAAGTAGGAAGAACCCTTCAAAGCACTGATTATTTATCCTCCTTTCAAAAAATATCCAACAAAGCAATTCCCGAAGGCCATCCCTCCATTAAGTGTAGTGTTCGTGACCACACAGCCTGACTTCTCCCATAATTCCATGGTATTTTCAAGGGAGAGATGTGTCCCCCACTGAAGAGTTTAAAACTTTGTCAACAATCCACAATATTGCCTATTGTAGAATGCTGAGATGTACCTTGCTTTCATCAAACAACTGAGTTTTTCTTGAATTAAAAGAACTAAGAATTTTCTTAACCTCTGATTTTTTGCTTGGTAGCTAAATTCCTAAGAAAACATGGTATTAAGACACCTAGTCCCCTTTACTTGCTCATTTATAAAAATATCTGTGTGTATTTCCATACGCACAATTCCACAGTAACATGAAAAATAGATCCTAAGAATATCAAGAGATCCTTGCACTGACATAAACATCTATACAGAAACCAACTACATGCAAATGTTACTCAAGATTCACAAGCCAAACTTAAAACCATGGTTTTCAAAACTAGAGAGGAAATTAGTACAAGGACCTGAAACATGTATAAGGCACGGGAGATAGATGGAGAAAGGTGGGTGATTGAAAGTGAAGAGGAGAGGTTGGGTGGTTAGTAAATGAAGGACTGAAGATCCCCAGCATCTTTAGATAAGTTGTTGAACTTGAACTGCTTTGATATGGGCCACTTTCAAAAACATTCAATATTGCCCTTCAAAGATAGAGTAAGCCAAAATATATATGTGGAAGGTTCGCTAAGTCATTGGTAAATAACCCAGTGTTGACTTTTGATTAAGAAATAACTGGTCAAATTGATCTCAGCCTGCCCAAGTACAATGTTCTCCTGCAGAGTACATTGATTTGTATTATCTTCTAGTTTTCTCTCATTGTCTGTCTTCTTGTTATTTGATTTTCCTACCCATCTAATATATAACCAGAGATATCGAGTTTTCATGATTTATGTATTTTGAGCTGTAAATTGCCTTTAGCTGTCATCTTTCCAGAATTTTTCCTATCCGTGTATTACAAAAACAACCCTTTTATTGAGGCAGAACACAGAAAAAAGGCACAAGTGATGACTGTACAGCATGATCAGTGTCTGCACGGTGAACTCTGTGGTGTCATCAGCATCCTCCATTGATCCAGCATCAATCTGGAATTGGGGTGAGGGTGTGATGTTAAATAGAAGTCAAGATTTTGGTTTTCTTTTATTCTGTGTAGATGTTCAATCAAAGTGCTAAATGATGGGGCTTTTTCCTCAAGAAAAAACAGAACATTACAAAAGTGGTCAATCTCATTAATCATTAGAAACACTCAAATGAAAACCACACACAGGAGAATAGTTAAAATTAAAAGACCAACAAAATCAAGGTGTTGAGGAGCAACTGGGACTCTTATAAATTGCTGTAGGAATGTAAATTGGTATAATCATTTAGGAAAAATATTTGGCAGTGTTTGCCAAAGTTGAATATTTGTATACCTTGTGACTCAGGATTATATTCCTGGGTATGCACACAACAAAGATCTATGAGTAAATTCATTAGAATATGGCATTCATATAGAATGCTCGTAACAGCACTATTTGTAATAGTCACAAACTAGAAATCACCTCAGTGTCTAACAGTTATAAAATGGATAACTGGTAATAGGCAAACAATAAGATACTGCACAGCTATTAGAATGATTGATGTATTGATCAGGCCATGAGTTTTGGAGATGCAATTGTTAAATGACAGATGTCAGACAGCAAAGGGGAAAAATCCTATAGGATCCAATCCATATGAAATTCAGAAACTGATGAAACTAATACTGTGGTTGCGGTAGAATGTTAAATAAAAGTCAAGATTTGATTTTACTTTTTTCCAAACTAGTATCTAATTGAAGTACTAAATGGTTGTTTTCCTCCAGATAGGATAACTGTATTCTCCGGTAGTTTGATAGAGCTTGGGATGTTCACATAGGTTGAATTAAGGCTCAGGTCATTTGAAACTCATCTGCCATTTTGTGTGACCGAATTGACCTCTGATTTGACTTTTCTTCTTGGAGAATTCTCCAAGGTCCTAACAGATTATATTCCTACACCTTTTCTTCTCCCCCCTCCCCTCACGCTTCTATTTTTTATCAAAGTATAATTTACTATGTTAGATTTATTCTTTTTAATGTAGTTGGCACATGCTGACAGTTGGTTAACCACCACCATAGCTAGGCTACTGAACAACTCTACCAACTTGGAAATGACACTTCCTTCTTCAGTGTTAACCTTTTCCTACTCAGCTCCATGAAAAGTCTGTACTTTTCAGAAGCATTCTGCTTGATCTTCTTCTATCCTCTTGCCCTTCCTATTACAAGTGTTCCGTCATGAGAAGAGCTGGGAGTAGAAACAAATATGGAAACAATTCCAACTCTGCTATTTATTGAGAATGTAACGGTGAATCTACATCTGTCTCCAGATGACTACTTTCACGGTTTTCTTTTGAGGTCTAAATGAGATAATAGATAGCAAGCACCTTGCACATAGTAGGCATTCAGTTAGTTTCAGATATTATGGTGTGATAGATTATCATTTCTTTTGGAGCTATAACATATACTCATCTCTTGGATACGGTAGCAAAGAATCAGGGTAAGGTGGTCCCTAGGAAAGTGTATCTTTCTCAAGTGTTAGGATGCTAGGTTGAAAAGGATGCTGTAAAATATGAACCTGGCTCATATAACAAGGTCATTTAAAGATACTGAGACATACACAACACATTTTTCCCTTAAAAGATCATGGAACTACACATAAACCAGCTAAGTTTGGAGGGATCTTAAAAAACCTAGTCCAAATTCTTCATGTTACAAATGAAAGAACTGAGGGGCCAAGAGTGGTTAAATGACTTGGTCAGGTTCAATTCACTCATTCGTATTTATTTAAGTGACCCAAATTCTCTAAGATTACATATTTCTTCCCCTCAAAAATACTCCTTGCTCCCATATTCAACTATAAATGTAAAACAGAAACAATTCAAAAGAGGCAATTATTAATGTTTTATTGTTTCTGGCTCATTCTGACTAAAACATAGATCTATTTTTAAATATTTTATTTTAATTTCCATCCCCACAAATTATGTGACTTCCTGCCAACTATGACTGAAATAGCTACTTACCATTCCTTTCCCATTCCAAGGATCATGTCCTGTTCTTCTATTATTAAGAAATAGTCTGCCTTGTCCTGCAATGCACAAAACCTAAAGGAACTCATGTAAACCACTAGAATAGAGTTCTGTTCACATGCACCAAATGAAAGGGGTCAGGAAAACTGTCTTGTACTTTCCTCTGCAAATAGGAGCAGATCACGAATGCCACCACCACTATCATGGCACCATCTGGCGAAGGTTGCCCTTGGAGGATAATATTTTGCTAAGCCCCTCTGTGGGGCAAGTGTGCATTCTGCTCATGGAGAGCTAAGCCTGAATCCCATAATCACCAAATAACTTGGTTATTTGAGTTTCATGATCACGGAGCACATGTCATCGCATCAAAGCCTCAACCTCATGCCAGGATTCCCGAGGCCTCTTCCTGGAACATTCTTCACAGGGGGTACTCCTTCCTAGAAATGTATTTTCAGCTTACATATCTCCTCTTTGGAGATACCATCCCCCACCACCAAACACTGATGCATCTCCAGTGGCCCTCTGTTACCTTGTGCTATTCTGTTAACTCCTTGTCAGAAACAAGCCTGTGATCTCTTCCTCACCAGGGTGTGACCTCTGTGGAACCCACCCTTGCTCTCACCGAGTGTCCTTCCTGGCTAAGAACACTCCCTCGGTAAAGACTGAATGGGTCACCTGTCCTTCAGTGCATCTGGGGCTAGATCTGCCTGGGTTCCAATAACCGCTTCATTATTAACTAACTGGGTGAATTTAGGAAAAAGACTTGAACACAACCAACTCTTGTAGCCTAAGAGCACATATTTGCTCCATATTTGTAGTGATCACGTGAGACAAATGCTTAGTACTGAAAACCCATAATGCACAACAGTCATTATCTTCATCGTGAAAAATGAGCCTATTATGAAAGAGTTATGGGAGGATGTTTTTAATGTAGATATTAAGACTGAAAGTGAGCCATCCTAATTCAATTATAAAAGGGAACATTTTACAGTTTTTGAAATGTGGCTATTTTTTGCTGGCTGTATAAAGGTTTTCATTTTTATAAAGGATTCCTAATTAAAGTTTCGCAATAGTTCCCTGTAATGATAGCTTTCCACTGAGACACTGTTGTTTCTCCAACCCTTGATATCCATTTAGAAAATGGTTCCTTTCTGGGAACACCTGAAGGAATTTTAAAATAGAATTTTAAGCCCTTCTTGCAAATATGTACCAACCTTGTTTTTCATGTTTGTAATCTAGAGAGGTGTTGGTTCCTCTTCCTCATGCTACTGAATGAGAACTTTTACCTCAAGTTCTCCTGGAGAACTAGACATTGATGGAAAGACATCTTGATTCTCCCTAGGGTGTACGTTCATATAAAACCCAAATGTCCCCCACATTCCTGAGCAAACAGCAGCAGTGTATAGTGCCTGTCGCTTGGCCACCAGCTGAGAGGAACTGAGGAAGGAAGATGGATTCCTTTGTCTCACACAGCCCAGTTCGTGCTCTCTCCCTCTGTCTTCCTTCCTCTCAGACCTTTCCCTTCTTCACCACTTCTGGTCTAGACTCAGCTTTGCCTTCCAAGAATTTCAGCAACTGCTTCTGAACCAGGTCAGCCAGGACCTCTGTGTGGGGCAGTGGGGGAGGCTTCCCCCAGTGAGGAGCGGCTCACCCAGGCATTTGTTGAGGCAGTTAAGGTAACTGACAGTAAAGAAAGATCTGAAAACAAGGAATATGAGCTTCACTTACTTTCTCCCCTTTCCATCCTAAGTCTGAAGATATTAAAAAAAAAAAAAAAAGTTGACAACTGGGCACGGCAGTTGCATGCCTGTAATCCCAGCTACGAGGGAGGCTGCACCTAGGGATCACTTGAGTGATTCTGCAGACTCAAGACTACCCCAGGCAACATAATGAGCCCTAGTCTCAAAAAAAAAAAAAAAGTCTATCTGAAGTCTATCCACTCCCACTATTGATGTCATGGTTTCTTTCAAAAGCCTTTCTATCTTGGTCTCACTTTACAAGGTGGTTCATGGGTACCCAGGCTCCATAGGCTGAAAATGTTTTGTTCCGTGACAGCATCTGTTTCCTCTATTTTCCCGTATTCATTCCCAAATTTTTTAATAGAGATACAGAGGCACTGGAAGCAGATAAAGGGAAACTGGGTAGGTAAAGTCGGCCTCTGCCGGAGGAAGGTGCTGTGAATTTTTTTCTCTCAGAATTGAACTGTCTCTCAGTATGTTATAGTAACTATCTAGGTGAGTAAATTCTGGCTTTCTTTAGTCTACTAGGCCTTCATTGTTGCCTGGGAATCAAGGATGTCAGACCTGTTTGGGGTGCATTCTCTCATCTCCTCCAGCTTCTGAATGCAAGAAAGTTTTTATAAGGTGCAGATAGATGCCCCTCTCTGGAGTATCCCATATGCTATTTTTAAGAGCTCCCCACCACCCCAACCCCAAGATTCTGCTATGCAAGGAGTTTGAGAATTCTTTTCTAGGGTAACAGTACACATAAGCACCAGGGCATAAGCCTGTTGATGTACCTCCTGTATATCCTATATATATATATCCTGGCACTCAGAAAGTATTCAACTCATATATGTTTATAAACCCACTCATGAGAAGACTCTCTTTGTAGTAGGTTTTCATCTAAACTCCATCATTTAATATTCTGATAATCACTTAGCAAATGGTTCTTAGTTTGAGTGGAAGGAAGAAGGAGAAGTTTCTTTAAAGGGGAGGGATGAGCACAAGGGATAATGAGGATGATTCATGGGTGATACAGTGGTAGGAAAACTTTAGGTATACAATGATGTAAGAAAAATATATATATAATCAATAAAAAATTAAAAATTAAAAAATCAATGAATGCTGAAACACACAGATTTGGCCCATGGTTTCAGGGAGTTCACAATGCCACAACACACACATACACATAGACACACACACACATACACACACACTGAAACTCATCCTTGCATTCTCTTCATTCATTCAAAAATTATTTTTTGATGTCCTACCATGTGCTGTCAGGGAACTAGAAGATATGAGAAGTCGAATAATGGATCAGGTCTAGACAAGGTTCCCAGGTAGCAGGTGACTCACAGGTATCCTCCTGTCTGTAGATCTATAGAAAAGACCTCCACAGTTTGGCCCACAGTAGAATAAGAGGAATTCAAACGGGACTTGGAGCTTTTATTGCTTGCTAGTTCTGTAAACAAGAAGTGTAATTAAATTTTTATCACAGCAACTAGATTTAGGCTCCCTAAAATGCTAACAAGATGCTCTGGGTGACTATGTGTATGCATTTGGGAAGAAGTGGTAGACATGGTAGAAGCTGAAAGCAGAGCTAAAGGTAGCCTGAGCAACTGCTGAATAATAAGGAGTAGGTGGCTTTTGGTGTTGTCAACCAATTCAAGACTCCCCAAGGCCCCCCATCCTTAGTTTGCAAGGTAAGTGTGCCCCTTAACTTCTGTAAGTGTATTTCTTTCCAGTGCCAATTGTACAGGATGGAGATGGGGGGAAGTAAGTCATATTATTCAGGTCCACTTAAGACACATTACTCTACCAACTAAAAACATTAAAAGCCTAGTGTTGCATGTTCATACTCACATTCCTCAGTCTCTCTTGTAGCATCATGTTGGAGTAGTATAAGGGTGTGTTGATTTCCTATAACATTTATTATGTCTTGATTTTAGCAATATCTTATATTTATTACTGAGTTTCAAATGCAAGAGTGTTAACTCTGGATTATGCACTAGTCTATTTCTATAATTTCTGTAAATCTCCAGAGCACTCTCTTCTACCAATTAGTGAGGTCCCTAACCACCAGCTGCAGAATACTTTAGACAAAGCAACAAGTCTGAAGGGTCTTGGAGAGTCTGAAGTGTAGAAGGCTTGAGGAGATGAACTTAGAGAAAAGTTGTTCTTAAATACCATTATCAGCATTTATGTTCCATGTTTGTATCAACTCTACTACTGTTTCTATCTCATTATTTAGAAAAATTTAGGAGATAACTATAAACATTTTTAATTTTCTTTCAAATGCAAATGTACAATGTTTACTTATATCTATGCTTTACTTTCCCAACAAGGTCCTGACTGACAACAGTAACTGAGGAGGAGATGATACGTGAAAAATATATTTAAAATATATTCATTCCATTTAATTAATGTTTCCATCCTCTTTTTATACCAGGTATTATTAAAATACTTCAAGATCATCCAGTTGAACTCCACAGGAATTGGTCATCATCCAGAAGACTCGAAAGAAGACAATTGACTGCTTCACTGTGAGTAGTTTCTGTGATTGGGGGGAGCGGGGTGAGGAGCACATACTATGTTCTTGGCAATTATAAAGTGCTCCCCTTGATTTTCTAAATTCTTACATACAGAGATGCATTACAAGAAATGAGTCTTTCTTGTGCTTCTTGTAGTCTCCTAACCAGTGAAATAATCTACCAAACTTGGAAGAAATTGTTTTCCTGCTTTATATTCTATTTTTTTGCTTCATCTCTTACTTGCACCAACACTGGTGGTTCCAGGAGCAAATGTAGTCCTCCACTTCTCACAAATCCTCCCACCTGAAAGAGAACTTTACCAGGAGACAGACTACCTGGGGAGCAGAAAGGGCATTTCAGAAGGTAGATAGAGAACTAAAAGAACTTCACTTGTCTACAGTTTTGTCCAGGTTGATACATGGGAAAGGTGTTAGGGACTTTTGCCTGATTGTTAGGCAATTATTGTTTCAGGATCATATCATTTGCACTCTGAATCTCTTTGCTAAGATTGCCTTGACAAATACCACAGACTAGGGGCCTTAAATGACAGAGATGTCTTTCCTTATAGCCCTGAAGTTCAGAAGTCCAAGATTAAGGTGTCAACAGCTCTGGTTTCTTCTAAGGTCTCTCTCCTTGACTTACACATGCTCATCTTCTCCCCACATCTTCACATGAAGCGCTCTCTCTTTCTCTCTCTTACTCCCTTCCCCCTCTCTCCCTCCTCCCTCATAAGAACAACAGTCATATAGGTGTAGCACCCTCCCTAATAACCTAAATTTAACTTCATCATCCCTTTAAAGACCAGACCTCCAACTCTGCAGTACTGAAGGATTTAGGACTCTAGCATATGAACTTGAGGAGAGCACAATTCAGTACAAATTCCCCATCATCATTCTCCTCTCTAATACATTCATTTCTAGTTAATTGTCTGCAGACTTCCCTCTGACTCTTCTCTCTTAAATGCAGCATTTGTATCACTGAGAACAGTTGATGTTTCAGTGGCATATTAAAAATGTTTGTCTACAACCCTCATTTCCCTATAACATTAGAACCTTTTTGATATTGAGGAGTGTGCCTTTTCTGTCTCTGATGGTACTGGAGGAGGTCTTGTATACAGTAATTTTACAATAGTTATTAAGTCAATGAATGATAAATGATGATAAATGAAGAGATGATTAGATTCCGTCTCTGAGCCTACAATTTATTTGCTTTCAAATGATCTCCACGTGATCATTATTAGTGGCGCTTTCTCCTCCTCACCACCCTCAACAGATGGCAGTAAGTCAAAAGTGGAGAGAGGGGCTGAAGGAATGATCTGATTAGTTGGTGGCAGGAGAGTTGCTGCTCTTTGGCAAGGAAGGAGGCAATGAATGGCATGAGCTTACCCCAGATAAGGTCACTTTCCAGGAGAACAATGCTGGGGAACCAAGCAGGATGGATGATGAGTTTAGGTTCAGCTACTGGGGATGAGGGACATTCAAGACCATGAGTCAGAACATGACACGCATTGGTGTCTGCAGCTCAAGTGAGGAAAAGAGATAAAAGCGTTGAGTCAACGACTCTACTCGTGAATTAAAACCATGACATTGGATGAGACCACCCAGAAAGACGTGTGGAGAGAAAAGAGCAGAGGCTTTAAATGCCACCAGCAACTGTGTGTGGAAAGTTTTCCTGGTAAATAGCAGGAGGGGAACCTCCCAAGAGGGTGCGTGACAGCATATACATGAGCCAGTGTGTTTGTCTGTTTCTCTCTGCCTGTGTTTTTAGTCTTGTTTTCTTTCTTCTTCACCCGCTCCAGTGAGAACTGTGCTCTAAATCATTCTTGTGGGCATGTTCTGCCCAACCATGCCCCCTGTAGCCAATTCAGAAGCATGGCCATGGACAGTCATGGGTCATAATGATCCATCACAAGTTTCTTCAGGCTCCACCATCAGTGTAATCTCTAAAAGGCTCATGTTTACCCCAGCACTGGGTTTCACTGATTGTTCCTGATTACTGTCATACAAATCAAAGAGGAGACAGTATTTGTTCATTTCTCTTTCATTTTCTCAAGTATTCTTTTCCTTTAAGTTGACAACTTCTTTGGCAACGTTCTTTCTCTCTGTCTCCCTGTCTTTCCATATGGCTGTCTTTCTCCCTCCCCTCTCCCATGTTCTCTTTCTTTAGAAGATACACTTAATCTTTCTTTAGGTTCCCTGAGTGTTCAAAGGAGAGACTAACAAGAATCTGGAAGCTTCCTCTTTCTTCTTGCACCCTCCTCCCCACTTTTTAAAATGAACTTTGAACTCCAGCTTCTTTCAAGTACCCATTTCCACAGTCCTGGTGTTCTTTGAGTAGCCGGGGCAAAGATGTCAATTTTCATGCAGCTACCCAAAATGTCAGTAACACCTGAGTCAGTGATTTTTACTGAAATACCTACTTAAATAAAAAGGAGAAAGGAGAAATTCTGAAGCTTGGAAACAGGCCTATGATCCATGAATGGCCAAGTTTCAAATAAATGGTGACCAGTGACCAGCATCAGTGTCTCTTGACTATGTTTCATTACTTCAGTTGCTATAGGGCATGGAGAGAAAGACCATTTTCCTAATAGCATGTAAAAGACATTCTTTGAGTTGTAAGCACCTAGCAGGCTTTGCCCTTGTTTTAAAACAGTATAAATAGGAAATTTTATAACCATTGTGGGCCAGTATTTTTGGAGTCAGTTGAAGCTCCAGCTGGAGTGGAAAGAGAAGGAATTTTTCTGACCAACTATTGAGTCTCCAGTTCAAGTGTGCCCACACCTGTGGCAGCAGAAATTGAAGGAACCTTTCTTCATGGGGGAAACCCTTCCATGTTCTTCTACAGATTTCTTGCTTAGATGTGAGAAGGTCTCGAAGCCACTTCCTTCCCTAAGAGTCTCACCCACTCATCCACCTATTCTCAGGTCCTTATCATGGAGGATGAGATAGTTTAGTCACTGATGGAGGTGGCATGAGGAACGTGGATATCTCTGGATGTCTAACTTTGTAGAAACCTTTGTGATAAGGAGATCAAAGCACATCCCAGCCTCACTACATATAAACTTTGCAGCTTTGGTCAATGATGGTGTTTCATTGGCCTGAGGATTGTCCCCAAACTTAAGAGGCACTTCCATGGTAGCACACACCGGGCTGGCACAGAAAAGGCAGACAAAGGTTGTGCCAAGTGAACAAGCCAAGATGGCTGCAGCAGAGAACACCAATGGTGCCAGGAGTTCTCACCTAGAGCTCCTTCCCAGCCTGTTGTTTGAATAAACATGCCTTAAGATGCAGTAAGGAGAAAAAAATGCTGTGCCACTGAGTTTTCACCCAGATTATCAAAAGTCTTACCTGAAGGGCCAGTGTGATAGGATTTGTGCAGTTTAAAGACAGACTCCACTGCTTCCTAACTCAGCTTTGGGATGTTGAAAAAAACTTAAGTGGCGAGTGCCTGGCGGCACTCAGGACTCCAAAAGGATCTAAGTAGAACTAACGCTCAATCCAGGGGAAGCAACCAGAGGCATTTTCCTTCCTACTATTCTCTGTCCCAGGACCAGCTTAATGTCAAATGAAATCTAGATTGATTTAAATGACTTTTACTGCAGGAAAAGGCAGAACTGCATTCCCTTAAAACAGATATTTTAGGCCAAATTTATCACTTGAGGGTTCCCCTCCTCCTTACTTTTTTTTTTTTTTAAATTTTTGGCTAATTCAAAACAAAATGTCTATCATCCACTCTCACACCAGCCTTTAAAAGCTGGAGACAAACGGAGTCTGAATCTTCACGCCAATGTGGTACAAATGAGCTGTGATTTCAGGATGTTGGCTGTTTCTCTGACAGGGGAAAGGAACGATTGACTAGTTTAATATCTTTGGCTAGAAACACTTGGTTAAAGAGGGATGGAGGAGGCCAACATTAATAATGAGTCCTGTTATTTGAGGACCAAAAATGATATATCGTGAAATGGGGCATCTTGAGATTGTGGGTATCATATCCAGAGGAGGAAGGCGAGAGAAAATATATACTTAGGATGGGCCAAAAGGAAGAAGTTGTTCTGAAAACATTTTCTCCAATTTTTTCAAAGACTTCTTCCTAGAAGTACCTTATACCTGTGGTTGTGCATCTGATTCCTTTAGACTTCCAAAATTTGGAAATATAAAGACATTGTTGCAGTAAGAAACTGTAGACACATGACTAACTGCCTCCCCCAGATTGCTGGTGATGGTTGAGAAATAAAAGATGTAACTGTAAATTGGGGTGGATAGGGGAGGCTTGTGACTGCCATCAACACCATCTGCCTTTTTCCTGCACTGCAAAAAGTATTGAGCCCCCATTCACTTATTCACCCTCCAGCTCTCTATTGAGTTGGACCTGCTCCATCACAGGTGCTATATTAGGTCTGGGCTCCCTGAATCGTTCCACTGCTTCTCTGCTCTCTCCTATAAAATGGCCTCTTTCTACTCAATGCAACGGAAAACTTGGTGAATCCAACAATGTGCTCATTGACGTAAACTGTGATTTCTGATACTTTTATTTATTTTTTGTTGGTCTCATCTTGGCAAAGAGTCATACTATTTTACATTTTCCCGCCCTCTCACCCACCTATCATGTTTAATTATGTGGCTTATAGGCAAGATTCTGCAATGCACTGGATATCTGTAATTCCTTTCCTTACACCACTTTGAAGAGTGATGCCTAACAGCCCCTTCATTATTTGTTTTCTAAATTCTGGTTTCCATGAAGCATTTCTCTAAAAGGGGACATGACAGCAATTTCAAAGTCATCAAAAATTAAAAGCAAACAAAGGGGACTATGACGTGTTTATGAAATATTCATCAGAATCAAAGGTGAAAGACTAGAAGTAGACTTTATAACAGCTCCAGCTATGGGGACTCACCCCTGGATAGGTCCTTGGCACAATCCTTTTGCATTTATTACCACATCCTCTTTCTTAAAGAGCAGGCCTCCCATGTAACCCTCAACTTTCACAAACCCTGACTCTTCCCTGAGATGGGCACAAACCAGCAGATACCATTAGATGATTCTACTTTTTGTCAACTGCTCATTGAATGAATAAAGCCAAGAAAGATGGTCAAGGTGGTTCATGCTATAATTGGTTTTCTTGACTTTGAATAAATTCAGTTTATTTTCTAACATGAACTGCACTCAAATGAAATAATGAATCAGTTTGCCGAAGCACAAATGAACAACAAGCAGGAGATTCATTTTCTATAATGAACCTTAATTAGGAACTCAGTCTCATGTGAAGTAGCCAGACCCCCAAGACAGGAAATGGCTGTTGGCCAGGGACATCCTGGAGCAGCACCAGCTCTTCCGGGCAGTCCCACCATCATGCCATGACTGAGGTCCTCCATGTCTGCCCTGTGTTATGAGTTTACAGGCCTAAGGAGGGGGAGCAAGGGTTGTGGTCAAAAGTGCAGGCCATGGAGTCAGGCTGTCTGGACTAGCTCTGTGACCATAGGCAACCAGTTCACCTTCTCTGAGCCTCAGTCTTTTTGTCTATAAAGTGGGGACATAAAGGTTATTCTAAGAATCCAAATCGATATTCATATTTGTTGTGCCCCATGCATAGTAAGTACCACATCACCACTGGCCAAATAAGCCAACTTCTCTCCCTGGGCTATCAACTAGCGGCCTAGTTCACCATGCAGCCTTCAACGTGCCAGCCAGGCCCCTGAGCAGTCAACCATGAATGGCTCTCCATCCACGGTCGCTGACCAGTCACCTAAAGTCAAAGCAACCTGCAGCTGTGCTTTCCTGACCGGGCATGAAAGCCCTTGGGTGTACATTCTCCATTTCCCGTAAGCCACCACTCCCCAGATATTTATTTCTTTGGTCCTTAAAGACATCTGAGCCTGTCACCTTGGGTATAGATGAGTGACCATGTAATACATGAACACCAGTTGATAACAGTTTTCTGACTCACTGGAGTCAGGAGGTGGAATACATGAGCTCTGTCCCCTCCCTGAGGTACCCCCTGTGTTCTAGAGAAACTATGAGTTCCTGTTGCTGAGCAAGAAGACACAGAAGAGAGCTAGAAAGGGTACATCATTTGAGTGAGTACCTGCATGGAGCGGAGAAGAACCCTACCTGATGTGGAAGACCATTTTCTTGGGGTCTGATTTGGTCTGGGTGCTATCAATTCTGAGAAACTGGGCTAGGCTGGAGTCAGAGCAACTCAGACCTCAGTGATGTAAGAAACAGAGTCTGGCCACTCCAGCACACTCTTCTGAGTCTGGCTCTCTGACCCACACCACTGTCATCCTTATCTGGGGCCCCCAGCTGACAGCTACTGTCTGGAAAGATTGTCGCTCACCCGTGGAATTTCAGAAGGAGATGATAGAAGGACTCACGTAGAGTTAAGTGGTTACTCCAGAAGTGGCACAGCACTCTGCTCACAGTCACTGGTCAGAACTAATCACCTGGCCCCACTGCCCCAGGAGGCCAGCAAGTACATAGGACAGCTGTGGGACACCCAACACTGATGGCCAGAGTCATGCTTTTAGTTGGAACTTGAAGTCTCAGGTGAGAACCTTTTCAGTAAGTTCTCCTGGGTGCACATTCCCAGACTCCCAGAAACCCCAGCAAAATGCCCAGCCCTGTGAGGGACCAAAGCAGAGCTGGACGCTGACATTAAACAGCTTCCGACACACTCAAGAGAAAGAGGCAGGTTAAAACAGCTGAATAACAGAGCCATATCGGATGCTCACCAAAAGAACGAGATGCAGAACTAGAAGAGAGGATGTTTCTGGAATAAAGACAGGACTGATCTAGACCCTAGAAAAATATATGGGATTTGCAGGAGGAGTGTGGGCAACTTCAGGTTACAGAGAGAGGATGTGGGGACAAAATAGAGACAGAAATGCAGACTCGGGAGTTGGCCTGGTTGTGAGTTATGCTGGGAGTGGAAGAGTGGGCAGGAGAGGATTCGTGTGATAGAGACTGAAGAGCACTGCCATCCGGCCTAGGGGTGGTCTCTATGGTCTGTGGAGCAATGGGAAGGCGATGTGTGCAAGGAGGCTCACCTTTCTTTACTAACCATCAAGAAGCAAGGTGCCCAACCATTCCAGTCAGTAGCCCTCACCTGCTTCTTCCCAAATGCCAGAGCCCCAGGCCTGCAGTTCCCAAGACCCTTAGGGCAATGGCTGAGACCAGGAACACTAGACACAGGGTGCTCCTGCTTCTCGTTGAAGGCATCAGCGGCCGCTCCTGCTAACAAAGAACATTCAAGTTCAAGTGAAAGAGCCTGTCATGGCTGGGGTCAGTTCAACCTTTTTTTGCTGCGTAACATCTGTTTTTGAAATTCGGCTGAGACCCTGACTTAAATCTGTTTAACTTAAGAAGCAGTAAGAGAACATCTTGTTTTCATGAATGTCCAGAGGCTGTGTGTCAACAAATAAAAGGTCTGTTTGTGGTATTCAATGTGGAAAAGCTGGTTAAGTGATGTTCAGCCACTGGGGTAGATTTATTATGGACTGTTTGTTTCTTGGAATCATGAACCCGGCTTTGAAAACACAAAACAGCACAGCTTCTTTTAAATCAGCAGATTTCTGCTTGATGGTGGGTGAGAAACATGCTTTCTCTGACTCAGAAGGTCACTGAGCTGGACAGTTTCTAGGAAGATGTCCTCTTCTGTGAAGTTGATATCTTAAGTGGATTCCTTCTGTCTCTCCAAGTCCCGGCAGACCACATCTCATGAATAGTTATTTTGGTTTCATTTACACAGGATCCAAGGTGGGGATGAAGGGGTGAGAACAGCTCCCCATCGCTCAAACCCGAACCCCCACTTTACTCCTCACTCGCTTCCTTAAGAGAGAGAAATGGATAGGAGTTTGGTTTGTCAACACCTAGAAGGATGAGTGTCTGGCACATAATAGGTGTTGATATCCATTTAATAGATACAAATTCCAGTCTTACATATTATTGTTCCCTTTTGAATGAATGTCTGTGTGTGTTACTATCATGCGATTTGAAGAACTTACTATTGTCCATATCTTAGTCTAGCCCTAAGAAACCCCTTAGGCCATTCTTTTTAGTTCCCCTCAAGTTTTATTGATTTGCCAATCATGAGAATAGTGATATAATCTGGGGACTACAGCTTCACCCTCTCATAGGTGCACATGCTCCCCTTGCTCTCCCCCAGAGCTCCATTAGCTCCTTCGTGTTCTCTCCCATGATGCCTTGTGCTTTTTCCTTCCTAGCCCTCAGCCCAATTTCTATTTTATTTATTGTTCAATTTATTTTTCCCCAATTTCTATTTTATTATTGTCTCCACCATTAGACTGTAAGCGCCATGAGGGCAGAGTAGCTGCATTTACAATTTATAGGCCACACCAAACACGCTGGCTAGACCATGAATGATACTGCAAAGTATTTGCTGAAGGTTTTTGTTGAGGTAATTGTTGTAAGACTGGTTGTGGAACTACAACCACTCTTGAAGCTGTGAGGATTTAAACCCAGGGAAAGATAACAGAGCTGAAAACAGCTGCGTCTGACTGAAAGTATGATGATATATTCCCGTTCAGCAGTGCATGGCCACATACTCTACTGAAGGTCATGGTGGGGTGGGTGAGTCAACATTTCCATCTTCTCTCATGAAAGTTGTCAGGCCACATGTGTGCCCTATATCTGGCCAGGGTTAATGTCATAGCACATGGCAATAGTTTAGGGATTTTCTTTCTCTCAAATAATTGACTTATTTGATATATATAATTGATAAAATTTGATATATATAATTGATATATATATATATAATTGATAAAAACTGTGACTTAACCCTTCTAAGCAATGAATTCTGACCCCCTCAGCTACCTGGCAAAGGCAGTACAAGCACCAATGTTCAGGAAAAAAGATGTGCTAAGTGCCCAGTAGATATGTGATTTAACGTGAATGCCCACTGTCAACCTTTCTGTAGGTCAAGTCAATTCTCAATCATTCAGTTTGAGAGGAAACAGCATGGCTTCCGTTGCTCCTTCTGCTCCATCTGCCTCTATAGACAAGGTCAAAATGGGAATGATTTGTGAGTTCCAAAGACGCTTGAGAGAAATGCTCATTCGTTTACAAGAGGTGCAATTCCACAATAGTTTCTTGCTTTGTGTATTTGAAAACAGTCCCAAAGAAACAAAGTTGGATGCAGAAAAAATAATGGGAGAGGGAAAAATAATACTCCAAATTCTGAACAATTCTACTTTAATAGGTTGATCTGCCTGCCAGCTGGCTGCAGTGATGACTACTTGTAATATATACTTTTGGTAGGCCGCATGTAGTTCTTGGAACTGTTTATATTAGACTGCAGAAACTTAATTATTCTAAAATTGGCAAGACTCGCTTGGGTTACTTAATACAAAATTGCTTAGTCATCTTTGTGCAGAGTGTGGACAGCATCGTTTAAGTGTGAAAAATTGGAAAATGCAAATGTGCTCCAAAGAGAGTTTAGGTCAGGTAGGAAAACAAGAAGGTATCGGTTTTTACAAGATGCTTAGCAGGCGGTTGCCACATGTTCCCATCTGAAAGCTAGGTGACTGTCGAAGTCCTTGATTACAAGTGTTTTTGCTTTTTTTTTTTTTGGAACTTTGTCAGATGTGCAAAGCTGCTGCTGCTGCTCCTGCCATGATTGCTTAGGTGGGTGTCTAAGCCACCATTTTGTAAAGAGAATGTTTTCTAGCAAGAGTGTGAGCAGCTCTAGACTCAGCTGTCAGAACAGTGTTCTTGTGCTCAGAAGTAGACAGCAACGTTATTTCAAGCTGGTTGGGATAAAGATCTTCCTTGAGCTCCTTTGAACACTTACCATATTTCAATCATTGCCGTTCATGGTTTATAGTGCTCCCACATGGAAAAATGGAGGGCAAAATGAGTGTCTTCTTCAAAATGAGTATTTCAGTGTCTGAAGTGACACAGCTGACCTCCAGGTCTTCCAGGAATGCCCAGTGCAACCTTACACGCTTTCTGTGACCTGGGCTGTGGTTGCCAAGAGAGCTGGTGAAAAAAGACCAAAAAAAGCTATGGTTATTGGGTAGTGATGCTAAACCCAGGAAGGGTAGGTTCCCAAACAAACATCCAAACAGTGACTTATGTGTCTAATTACTGAGCACCACTAGAGAACAAAATCAGACAACACTTTTTTTTACACTGATGGAAGGATTTAAGTCAGTGCTGAATGTCAGAGTTTTCTATTTATAAGGGAAGAGCAACAAGAAATCACTAAAAGTCTTGGACATTTAGAATATTTCAAGCCGGACATGGTGACATGTGCCTGTAGTCCAAGTGCTGAGAGGCAAGAGGCCTGGGATTGCTTGCATTCGCAGATTTGAGACTACTCCAGGCAACACAGTGAGACCTGGTCTCGAAAAAACAGCTGGGCATGGTGGTGGGCACCTGTAATCTCAGCTTCCTTGGAAGCTGAAGCTGGAGACTGCTTGAGTCCGCACAAGTGGGACTACCCTGGGCAACATAGCAAGACCTAGTCTCAATAAAAAATAAATAAATAGAATATTTCAATTCAAACCTTATTATCTTCTTATTCATCACCTGTCTTCTTTGACCTTCTTTTTCTTTGAACATCCCAGAACAAATCTTTCCTCTCAATGGTGACAAATACCCCTCTTCTCAAAACCACAATGTCTTCCTAAGAAAAATTTCTTTTCCACTGGAGGAAAACAGCCATAACTTTACATCACACTATAAAACAGAGTTTCATACTGAACCACCACAGTCCCTAGAGTTACTAAAAACTCAACTGAAGACATGAACCTTTGATCGTGTCTTAACCAAGTTCTTCTCTTTGTCAGTTAATTCCAGTAGATAATCAGTGTCCTAGAATCCATTCCAATTCAATTAGCTGAATTTAAGAAAAAATAATCAGGTGTGATCTTTAATAGATCACGAAAGCGAGTAATAACCTCCAGGAAGTTACAGTATTCTGGGGAAGACAGATATATACTTAGTACTTAGCTAAAATACAAGCTACAGATTAAGTGCTCCAATGGAAATATGACTTTGAGCATCAATACAAGTTCATGTTGATGAGTAGGTGATTCAGAGATCCTGTAATCTTCTGCTCATCTGAAGCAGTTTAAACTGTGAGCTTTTCCTTACATGAAGAAAAGTTCAGAAATCCCCAAACTACCAACTAAATGACTCATATGAAAGGAGGAAAGAAGCAGATGAGGCACTTTTCTACTTATTATTTTACTTCTATGTAGATTTATATATTTCAATCTGTGTCTATTATGTCCAAGGGACCTAATAGATAATTTCCCTTGGTTTGGTTTCAAAACTTTTCATCTTAGATGATAGATTTTTAAAAAGAAAGTCTCTAACTTACTCCAAAATTCCAGAACATCATAAAAGCATTGGATGACCATGATGAATAGTTGAACAATTTGCTAGGGAATAGCTAGTCCCTGATCAATAATAGCATTTTCTTTTGTACAAAATGTTACAACAAAATACTTCTAGTTGAGAAGATGTGGGATAGGCATACTGTGAAATACTATTTTGTCATAAGGAAAGATGAACTATTTCCATTTACAGCAAAATGGAATGAGTTGTATGGAATTCTGTGTTGTAAATCAAGTTAGAATGACAAAGCTAAACATCGAAAGTTTACACAATAGACAATTCAATGAAACAAATTATTTATAAAAACTAGTGGACACTAATAACAAAGTGAGGCATCTGAGATTAAGATGAAGGGAGAGGGAGAAAGAGTCGAGGGGGGGAGTTGGTAAGAGATGGTCATGGGAGGAGGGGGTATTACCTATAGATCTTACTTTGGAATGACTTCCAGTCATATAAATGCATTTGCATCCTGCCTTCTAAATACCTTCGCCTATTAGTATCTTGTATTGGCAAAATAGCTGGCTACAGAGAGGATCTAGTTTTTAACCACTCTGTTGGAAATAGGAGATGGAGAACCAATCACAAAAGGTAGAATCATGAGTTACTGAGTAGACAAGAAAGGACAGAGGGTCATCATGAATCAGTACAGCTTCTGTTATGTAAGATCTGACGATCCTCCTATCATGTTTATAACTGGTAAAAACCTATCACCTCTGATCTTTTGTTCCAAATAAGTCACTCTCAGGCCTTGTTATACCATGTGACATATGATCTCTATTTTCTCTGCTCCTTTTTCACATGCCAAGCATTTTACTTTCTTAGTAACAAGTACATAAAGAGAGATTGCCCGGTCCCAAAGACCCTCCACGGGAAATCAGAGAGGGCAGAGAGGGCTCTGAGGAGGGGGTGAGAGGAGCACATCCATGCTTTGAGAGAGACCTGCCACACCCCAGCTTTTGTTCCATCTTCTCTATGAAGTTTGGAAAGTCTTTAAAGACAGAAGGTGCTGTCCATAGAAACTTCTGTGATGATGGAAATGCTCTATCTTAGCTGGTAGCCACAGATACACATGGCCTTAGAGCACTTGAAATAGAGCTCTGGACACTATGGCACTGAATTTTTCATTTTAATTAACTGAAGTTGAAATTGCTTTATTTGTTTTGTGGCAACTGTCTTAGACACCTGAAATTTAGAGTCCTAAAAATGATCTTTTCATTATAGTCCTAAACAAGAGGCCATCTCACTTCCACCTGTTTCTAGTAATAAGGTTCACACTTTCTCAGTAGCCCCACCAACTGTGTGACAATACTCTTGCAGCCAGGACCCCACCCTCACTGCTTTGGCATCAGTCTCTGTCATCTGACATGACAGCGCATTTACACTTTTTTTTTTTTAATTTTTTTTAGCAGACACTTGTGTTTCTTTCATGTGAACACAGATTGGTCAAGAATTTCCATCTTCCCTTTTGGGTTCACATCACATGACTTTTGTTTTTTCTATTTAGAAAAATTATTTATTTAGAAAATAAATATTTATATTTTGTTAAGTTGTAAATTTTTGGACTATATTTGATTTCTTCCCTCAGGTACAGTTCCTGTAGATCTCCCCTCAGCATAGCACCCATCATCTGTCACTTCACGACATCATTGTCTCTTCATGCACACCTTTTTTTCCTTTTCCAGATGCCAAGGGAGCAGCAGCAGCCACAACACCTACGTGGACTTAGTATTAACCTTTGACTTTTCATCTAAATTCTCTTTGAATTTTCCAATAAAAGTTGTTTTAAACTTGTGAGAAAGGTAGAGACAAAAAACCATGTTCCAAATTCTCACTTCTCCTTTGCTCTCCTCATTCTTCTAAACCTTCAAGCTGCTTCAGAGACTGATTGACATATACCAACTCTGCTTCTCCACTGCTTGGCAGTAGTTAAGGAGCAAATCCTATATGTCTTGGTCTCCTTTTTTAACTGAAGAGGAACCTACTTTTCTTAGGAGAATCGACTGATGATAGCCAGAGTTGAAAAATATGAAGTACTTTGAAAAATATGAAGTACTCCAAATAAGTGGGTATTATTCATGATAACATCTCAAGATGCCACCTAAAATCCCTAAATGTGTTGGTTTCCCAAGAGTTGACATCAGTTTATAACGCCATCATTTCACAATCTACAGTGTCCAAACTGTCCACTGTTCCTGAGGACACAAAGGTATAGATTTTAGTAATAGGAAGCCTGTCCATTGTCCTGTTCTGCTAACACAAATGGAGTGCACCCTTCTATGATTTCAGCTACCCACGGCCAACCGGGATCCCAAACTATGTACAGTAAGATATTTTGATAGAGAAATCACACCCTCATAATTTTCTTAAAATATATTGTTACAATTATTCTATATTATTATTCATCTCTTGTGCCTAATTCGCAAATGAAATTTTACCAGAGGTGTGTATGTATGTACAGACAAAAAGCATAGTGTCATTGACCTTTGAACAACGTGGAGTGCTGAATCCTATACAATTAAAATTAAGTTTTGAAATAAAGTTTTGACTCCTCCAAAACTTAACTATAGTTGTCTCTTTATATCTGCAAGGGACTCTCCCCCACACCCAGATATGAAGTGTCAACTATATTTATTGAAAAAATTCTCATGAAAGTAGAGTTCAAACCCAGGTGCTCAAAGATCATCTGTATTTCAAGACCTAGATGCTATCCATGGATTCAGGCATTCACGGGGGGGTCCTTGGAACATACCCTCTATGGATCAGGAAAATGGTAAAGGACTGAGCAAAGGAAAGGAAAGCAGGTCATAACGAATGAATCTGCTTCCTAGAAGGCTTTTCTGGATCCCACTGATGAGAGAAAGAAAAGACAGAATTCCTCAGGTTACTCCACTTGTTCTTATTTTCTTTATTGCTGATCTTGACAAATGCGCCTTGGTGCTTGCATATTTTTTTAAGTAGCACAGATTTTTGGAACAACATCATGAAGGTTGAGCTAAAGTTAAGTCCAAACTGTATGTCACAATCCATGTGTTTATTTGGTTTTGGAGTCCCCAAAGAACCATTCAGTTCACAAGGGAGCAAAGCAGGTTGATAAATTGAATTTTTTCTTAAAAGGACAGAAGTTCACTTTCTGCAATAAGAAGAAAACACTGCCAGGTTTACTGTGTGACTACTGCAAACGTGGATTTATAGAACTTTTGTGATTCATATAGAGCCTATTACCAAGGTCACTTACTCACTTTATAAACAGCGGTCAGTCAAAATGCAGCAATGCAAAACAAGCTAAGCACCAAAATGAAGCGCACAACTATGAACAGGAGGGAAAGGGGGGAAGGGAGTGGAGGGAGGGGGGCAAACCCTTGAGATTACAAAGTTGTGAAATTTATATATAAATAAAGAAAAAAAATAATTAAAAAAATGCAGCGATGAATCGGCTAGAGTTACATTTTCCATACCCAGAATATTAAAATCTAAATTAAAATCCCCATGGTTCTAATCAGCTACAATTCCTGAATGCCTGCTATGTCCCAATAGTAGAGATTATTTCAAAGACTATTATCTATCAGTAAGTAGCCTTAACAAAAGCAGTGGAAAGTAAAATTTCACTAAAGTATTTCAATGTCTCTTTGAAAAATTGATGAGCTGTGGCAGGCAGTACATTATTATCAAATCGGTGATAGATATTCCAGGAGGGAGTAGGTCCTCCAAGCGAGAGACATCAACAAAGGTATCATCAAGGAAAGGACATTTGAGCCAGAAACTCACAACTGAGAAAATGTTACAAGAAGAGAATAGGAGAGCTCATTAAAAATGAATGGAAAGATATGAATAAAAGTGCAGAAAATTCTATGATGCCTTTGAGAGGCAATATATTATTGAGGGTACCACTGGAGGAACTTCTTGAAAGTCGGCTAGTCCTTTTTAAATCATAAGAATGAAGAGAATACATTTTAATATCAAAACAGTTAGACCTGGAAAAGAGGACATGCGGACATGTTGTATTTGATGCAACATTTTTGCTGAATAGGAGAGCAGGCGGAAAGAAGATAGATGGAGAAGAATGACATCATCTGTGGACATCATCTGTGGACATCATCTGGTCCAACATATCATTTTCCAGGGAAGAGAGTCCAGATCTCCTAAGTCTGAGTCCAGGTCATTTTCTTCCAAGCAGTTGTGGGGGGAGGGGAAGAAGGCAATGGAAGGGTTGAAATTAGGGAAGATAATCTGGAGTGCAGAGAACTGCTGCAGTATGTAACACCAAAAACCACCCCACTGCATGTGGGATATAGAGAATTATCACATGGCAGTGATGTCCCAGCTGAAATTAACACAAGCCGGTAGGATAGACAAAACATGGCCTCTACTCAGCTATAAATAAAAATGAAACCTTGCCATTTTCAACAACATGGGTGGATCTTGAAGGGATTACGCTAAATGAACTAAGTCAGGAAAAGAATGACAAATACTGTATGATTTCACTCATATGGAATAGAAAGAAACAAAGCAAGTGAACAAACAAAACAAAACAAAAACAGACCTTTAGACTCTGACAACAGAACAGCTCTTTACTGGAGGGGAAGGAGATGGAGTCAGGGAGGACTTGAGGGGGCCTGTTCGATGATGGTGGGTGGTAACTAGAACTTTGGTGGTGGGTCCTGTGACATATACATTTGATAAGGCATGAAGCTCTACTACTGAAACTCACTGCCTCATTCATTAAAAAAAAATGGTGGCTGGCTTTCTCTCACAAAGTACTGAATCTCAAATACAAAGAAGTAGAGAACAGATAAAAATATTCACGGTTGCAGCTGGGTATGGTAGACTTGGTAGAAGTTGAAAGAAGAAAGTCTAAATTCCAAGAAGTCAGGAACCTTTTCGATTGTATTCACTGTCCTATCCCTGGTGCAGATCAGAACCCAGCACAAATGCTCAGTAAATGCTTATTAAATACTGCAAAGATATATGTTGTTGTAGCTGGACAATGAAATTTACAATACATAATAATAATTACTCAGAAAAGCTTTCTCTACTAATGGGGGTGGTTATGGAAAAAACTAAGATTCCATGGAACAGTAGCAAAATAGTTATGTTTGGGAACGAAAGTGTAGTGGATCTGAAAACGAAGGTATAAAGCAAGAGAAGAGATAGGTTCCCACGTCTTCATATGTATGTTACCACACCCACCACCAAAGCACCCATAATCCTTTATCATAGACCACTGAACCTCCTCATCCCTTTGTTCCACACCCCAAACTCCACACACACTTTCTACCTCAATTCTGTGGTCCTATTTTTAGAGATTGTTTTAACTAGGTTTTATCTTTTCCTTTGTTTTTCTATATTCCACATATGAATGAAATCATCTGGTATTTGTCTTTCTCCTTCACATATTTCACTTAGCATAATCCCCTCTAGTTCCATCCATACTGTCACCAATGGCAAGATGTCATCTCTTCACATAGCTGAGTAGTATTGCATTCCCTGGGTATACCACATCTTTATCCACTCATCTGTTGTTGGGCACTGAGGTGGTGTCTATAACGAGGCTGTTGTAAACAGCTCTGTAGTGCACTGCATAGAAGTGCAGATATACCAAGTTAGTACTTTCATTTTCTTTGGAAAGTTCCCTAAGGGTGGAATTGCTAGATCATATGGTAAATCTATTTTTGATATTTTCTGGAACCCTGAACTGTTCCCCATAACAGTGGAACCAATCTACATGCCCACCAACAGCGTACAAGGGCTCCTTTTTGCCACACCCTTGCCAGCATTTATTTGTTCTCTTTTTTTTTTTTTTTTTTTAATATGAGCCATTCTCATAGAAGTGAGGTGATAACTCATTTTGGTTTGGGTTTGCATTTCCCTAATAAGCGATGTTGAACATTTTTTCAAGTGCCTGTTGACCATCTCTATGTTTTCTTTGGAGAAGTGTCTACTTAACTCTTCCACCCATTTTTGATTTGGTTCTTTGTCTTCTTCTCATTGAGTTATGAGTCCTTTGCAGCCCTTGGTTGTTAGCTGGATATTGTTGGGTGTGTGATTTGCAAATATTTTCTCTCATTCGGTGGAATGTCTTTTTATCTTAATGATAGTTTCACTGTACTGAAATGTTTTAGTTTGAAGAAGTAATTTTTCATTTTTGTTTTTGTTTTCCTTATCATTGAAGTCAAATCCCTAAAGACTTCATTGAAACCAATGTCATAAAGTGTTTTGCCTGTTTTCTTCTATGTGTTTGTATTTCCAATCTTTTATTCCCAATCCAGGCCTTCAATATATTTGGAGTTAACTTTCATGGTAGTGCAAGAGTCTTATGTTCCAGCACATGACTGTCCAGTTTTCCTACTATCGTTGTTAAAAAAATCTTTCCCATTATATGTGTTTGGTTCCTTTGTCATAGATAAATCATCCATATGAGTGGGTTTATTTCTGGAATCTCAATACTATTCCTTGAGTCTGTGTGTCTGTTTTATTCCAATACCATAACATTTTTATTATTGTAGTTTTGTAGTATAGTTTGAAGTCTGGGAGCCAAATACCTTCATTCCTCTTCTTTTTTGTCATGATTACTCTAGCTATGCAGAATTTTTTGTGATTCCATGTAACTTTCAGTAATATTGGCTGTATTTTTTAAGACACCCCAGAGTTCTTTCAGTAACAAGACAACTATCTCACCCAGCACAAACATTTAGATCTTCACTAATTTTTCAAGAACCCATATGTCATATTCCTTGATACCTACTTTAGCTTTCATTTCTTTCAGAATATTCTGTCCCCTGTCCCAAGAGCGCAACAGTTTACAGAATCTCTCTGCCTTGTCATTTCATTACTTCATCAGTTGAGAGTCTGTTTCCTAACCAGTATGGCTGGAAGGAATTCAGAATTGACTAGAAGGAGGACAGGAAATGAGAGATGACTAACTGGGGATATGTAAGCTGTTGCTCCCAAAGGAGACAGGGAAATACTTACATTTCTACCCAGACACAGTTCCTCTGACTGAGGAACAGTGCCAAAGAAGTCCTGAAAAGTTCTGTGACAAGAGTATAAGGATTGAGGTAGATTTCCAGCCCAATCCTGATTTTAAACCAATCAGGAAACTTTTCCACAAAAGCACACCCCTTCTCTCCCCCACACAACACATACAGAGACACCAATGAAGAGTCATTACACACGGTATACAGATGTGTTTTCTCTTCTCCATCAGATATACCAACCACATGCCCACAAAGCATACCCCAGGAAGGCAATGTAGCTATATCATTTCTCCTCCCTCCCTCCCTCTCTCCCTCCCTCTCTCTCTCTCTCTCTCTCTCTCTCTCTCTCTCTCTCTCTCTCCCTCTCCCTCTTCCTCTCCCTCTTCCTCTCCCTCTCCCTCTCTTCCTCTCTCTCCTTCTCTCTCTCTCTTTCTCCCTCCCTACCTCCCTCCCTCCCTGTCTCTCACTCTCTCACTTTCTCTCTCTTTCTTGCCCTCCCACTCCCAGGTGCTTCACATCCTTACTCAGCAGCCTTTCAATGAGTTTATAGTGGCTAGGTAAGAATTTTTCTAGGGCTGAGGAAGGGGGGAGGAGGGAAGAAAGTAAGTGATACAAGGTGCAGAGTAGGAGGAGAGAATGGGTGGGAGTAAAAGAATGCATGTGGGTAGAGAGGCAGTGAGGATTTCCAGCCAGAGTGACCCCACATTGTTAGTCAGATTCACGTCCCTTTGAGGAAGCGCTCTGAGACAGCGCTGGGCTCTGCCAGCCATGTGCATCCACTGCCTGCATGGGGATATTTATTTCACTGCTCATTAGCACCTCCACCAGAGGTACAGGCTGAGAAACTGGAACCACCCTGGCTAGCACACAGCCAGCAGGACAACTTGGCTAAAGGAGGCAAGAGTGGGATGCAGAGAGGCTTGGAGAATGTTCTTCAAGCTACTTGGATAAATTAGGAAAAGTCTAATTGTTTGCTTACAGGCAGAATTCCCCCCCCCCCATTTCTGTTTGCTGTTGCTGTGGTCATTCAAGGAGAGATTTATGTAGAACTAAGGCTTTGTTGCTGAAAGGGAAGTGTTTGCTCTCTTGTAACCATCATTCAAGTAACTGAATTTGGATCCCCCTTTCCACAGAGTTGTCCTTACCCTGTACTGTCCTCAGATCAGGACCCCCTGGAGAGAGGGCCCTCAGGTGACCTCTCAGGGGACCTGCAACTCACTTTTTTTCATTCTGATCACTATGAAGAGGTGTAAAACAGAAATGTCTGTGCAGCTGATGAAATCATTTTTTTAAAAAAAGAATAAAAAGTGAGGGGAGAACTGATTCCTTCATAATTGGTAAAACCTAGAAAAATATTACCAGTAAAAGCAAGAGAGGGGGGAAAACACCTTATAATTTAAAATCTCCAAACAAACACCAAAATTTGAATTTCTGAATGATTTATAAGCAGTGTAAATAATACCCTAGGGAACAAGGGGGCTGGAGGGGAGGATTCAAACACAGTATAGTTTTGTTTTTGTTGGCTGAGATTTTATTTTTGTTTTTGTGGGACTTTAGGGGAGAAAGTGCTGGAAAATAAAAGAATTTGACCATTTATTTAAGAAGGTTTCTCTTGGCTTCCCCGTCTAAGTTGCTTTTTGCTCCCTCAAACCCAGATGCCATTAGGTGATAGCTCCAGGCTTTGCACAGCTCCTCGCTTCCTTACACAGGGCAAAAGCCTTGTCTCGTGTGCACAGAAAGGGCTGGAAAATATTTTTTGTGATCTGAGAGCAGCAGAGAGTCTAGGATTCCAGAGGAAGTGGAAGCCTCCCGCACCACACAGGAAACAATCTTCCAACAGGCCTTAAATGCCAGATTCCAGGCCGAGTTTAACTAACCACTGACAGCTCTGTAAACAAAGCGAGGACAGAAAGAGCCCACTTCCCCTTTTCTGGTAGTCATTTTGGGTTTGGGGGCTGCAGGGGAATTCTGGAACACTTGGCTCCATGGCACAGAAACACAGGAGACACAGCCTTCTCCACTGAGAAGCTGGGAAAGGAAGATATTGCTGGGATTAAAACCATTAGGGAGGAGGTAGGGAAGGGGAAAAGGGTTGGGTGACATCTGTAGAAAGAGCAGGGACTTTTGAGCTTTGTAAAATGCTGCTGTAGCCTGTTTATCGGTGGTCTGATGGCTGCTGCAGTCCTAGGTGTCATTGGGATAATAATATGCTTTTAGAATATGCAAATCTATTCTAAAGAGTACTTGTGCTGTTTGATTTCTCTCTTTGACTTTTACTTTCCTCTCAGCTCCTACCTTTGCCTTTACTTGCCACTTCCCTGTTTTTCCCACTTTCTTCCCCTCTCTCTTTGTTCACCCTTTGGTGACTTTTATCTGCAGTTCAACAAGTCAGAAAGAAAGAACCAGTAGCTCTCTGCTGATACTTTAATATTTCAGGGCCTCCAAGCCTCTGTTTCCTGAGGGTTTGGTTACTTTTTAAACTATTTCTGGGCTCTTATTTGTCTCTAATGGTTTCATGGAAGAGGCTGAATTAACACATCAAAGGACTCAGCTTGGAGGGAGAAGGTCAGATATTGATCACTGGCTACCTCAGCAGTCTTCTAAGGTGTTTTGCTTAGGAATAGAGAAAAATGAGGAGTGAAAATGCTGGTGAGGAGGTGCTAAAATGATTCACAGGGAATAATACCATGGCTTGCCTGCCAGGCTGACTCTGCCTCCTCCTTTTCAGACACAGACTTCATCTGGTCTCCCCAGCCCTGAAACCAGACCATGGATGACTTTGAACGTCGCAGGGAACTCAGGAGACAGAAGCGAGAGGAGATGCGCCTGGAAGCAGAAAGGTAAGGATCTGGGTGAGGAGAACCTTGTTACTAACAACACTGAGTTCAGACCCCCCATTCATGACTCGAGAAGCCAACTGTACTGCCCACTAAAATGTTGGCAAAAATGGTTGTGGGAAATTTCCTTAACTGTTAAAACTCTGAATTTTGCATTAAGAAGAAAAGAGATTGAAGAAAAGGCACTTTCACGGTGGAATTTTCAAGTGGCAATGGCTGTGTATGGATACTTATAAGGCATCTGTAATATGGAAATGACAAAAAAAGGACAGATTTTGGAACAACTTGGGAAATGGGAGTCTTCAGTCTATAAAAGATAACAAGCCAAAGATAGCTCTTGTGACAAATGTATCCTAAGAAGAAAAACATCTAATTCCATAGCCTACTTATTGTGGGCTAATGAAAGCTTGGTGGTGTGTGTGACTATGGAGATTCTGAGTTTGTTTCGCAGCTGTTGTGTTGTGTAAGGCCTCTGTGGAAGTAACTTCAAGAGCAGGCTGAACAAATAGAGAAATTATGTTGAAACTTGGGGCATAAATGTGTATTTCAATAGTGTAGTGGTTTGTAATATGACTTCTATCAGACATTATTTTTGAGAAAGCAGAGGAGACATTCTCAGGGGGAAATGGCCGAACAATATTCTTAAAGCATAAACAATTTTGCCTCACAGTCATTCCAACATACAAAAGCAAGACAGGCATAAGGCAGTAGACAGATTTAGCAGGAAGGTGTATGCAGTGAAAATACACTGGGGAGTGTAGCTCCATCTGCAGTGGAATAAAGTGTAGACATCAGCTCTGAAAGAGTTAGTTCTGAACATACAGTAATGAGATCCTCAATTCTGGGCAATAAATACAGAAATGAAGATCAAATCTAAGAGTCTTTAGATGGAGGGAGAATTAACAAATCTTTCAGGAATGGGAGAAATCTAAAGATTATTTCAAAGAACATAGGTCTGAGGAGCTAGAAGAAAGATCTCTGCATTGTCCCAGATGGGAAAAGATTTCATTCTTGAGTGCGTGTGGAGGGACTGTCTCATTCTGGATAGAAACTCATGCAAGTGAAGATTTCCTTCCAGGCATTTGGAGATAGAAAATTTCAATCTTCGTTCAAAAAGGGAGAGAAAATATTATAAAGAAGAAAGTTTGGGCACAACCAATATGGCAGCGATAGAATAGAACTGAAGGTAGGAGGGATTGTCCAAGGAAGCAAGTGTTCAGGGGGTGAGGGGTCACAAAGACTTAATGGAAAGCATCCAAGGAGGCCATTGTTGTTTTTGTTTATTATTATTATTATTATTATTATTATTATTATTATTATTGGAATGGGGGAGAACCAGTAAGAAGAGGGATGCCAAGCTTGAGAGGGCATTGAAGCTTTGTAAATAGCATTGGAGCCCAGGGGATCTTGCCTCTTCTTCTTTCCAGTAATGTTACTAGTTTCTCCTGAAAGTCTATAAAACAAATCTTTCTACCCAATTAATACTTATTAAGCACCAACCAGTTTCCTGGTCTGTACTAGGAAAAAGTTAAAAAATGCTACCATATCATAGACCATGGTTTCTGGGTTTGGGGCTCTCCCTGTATGCTAGCAACCAAAGAGAAGCTTTTCCACCTGTATGAAACTATCCTCAAACACAACATATAGGCTGTGTTGATTGATGCTTAGCAAAGATAGCTGTGCCCTTTGTCCCCATATACTCCTGCAGACTGCCTGGGGTAGGGAGCAATAGAGAGAACATTTGTGGACTTTTCTGTTTCTTACCCTACAAAGATTTTCCAAATAAAAATGCTCTATTATTTTAATTAGTTGTTACTGGTGAGATTAGGAGATTGCAGTTTAAATTACAAGTGTAATTTAAAACTTGTCCTCTCATCTGATGTTAGAAATACCAGTTAAAATAAGCCAGATTCTTAGACATTTGATTCCCCAGGAATAGATCTAGAAGATATTATTTTAAAGGTTGACCACAGAGATCACACACTTGCTGCCACATTGGTTTCTGTAGCTTGAGGCAGGATTCACTCACACCATCATGGTATTCTGAGACTATTGTACACACACCTCAGTGGAAGAGGTGTAGTCCAGCCCATTTCAAATCATCTAGTTTCCCATCATCAAGACTGTGAACCTAGTGAGTCAAAAGCATCCTTCTTTATCATGTCTCTTATTGTGTACATCTTTTTGCTTGTCCTTGTCTTCTTTTCCACTCTGACACATTCGGATGAGGTTTTCAGACTTGGGGAAAGAAGCTGCTTCATTTGATCATCAGAAAACTGTCTTGAATTTTGACAAAGTGCAAGACACTCTACTGAACCTTACAGATTAGCATCACCAGTCTGGGCAGTGCCTCAGTAGTACTTCAGAAAGCTCCCGTCCTAGGTGAATGGGTGATTGCAGAGCAATACTGACCAACAGGAGAACCAAAGTAGGCAAAATGGAAGGATGAGACCATCAGTTAAATTCCCAGATGTGTCAAATTTAACTGGATTTTTAATTCAATTTATTTTTTAATTGAGGTGGTATTCGGATATCCCAGCTGGCACATGGATATTACCAGCGTAGTCATATACCACCAAAGCACCCGCAGTAAACTATATTCTTGAATCAATTAACTATGAACAAACATGCCAATCAATAATTGCTTGCTGTTTATTAACCCTTACTTGGTCTCATGGTTTTAAAAAATTATACGCTACATCCCATCATGTTCATGTCTTTTCTTTGAATCCCTCTCACTCTGCCTTTTTCTTTGTATTTCTCAGTGTATCTTCATGTATTTTCTCCCCTGGCCCACGTACATCTTCATCAACACCTGATTTACCTGTTTTCATATCTCCAATCCATCTTTCTATTCATGATGCCAGTTGTAATTCAGGCTTCCCAATCTGCGTAGGTTTTTTTATTGGTTCTAGCAGTTATGCAGACATACCAGGCAAGGCAGGCCAGGGTCAGGTGAGCCCACTCACACATGTGCACACCTACTGGACCAGGCTTATACACAGTGATGGGGAGGGTGCAAAATCACAGGTGCTGGTTAATGGAGGAAAAAGTCTGACCAACTCACACTATAGCATGTTTTTTATTATTGGGAAATACTTCTGGTGGGGGGGAGGGATATAGTTTATATTTTCAGAGAGGTCAAACCCAGCTTTCTTCTTAATTAGCTTTCTTCTTCTTCATTTAAGGGCAAAAAGAGAAAATGCTAGACTTTCTATGTATGTATAACTGGTAAAGATAGGCTGGCAATATAAGTATTTCTACATAAATAAAAGAGCACTGAAATGTAACAGTGGAAAACAGTATAATTTTACAATTAATGACATGGGTTTTAGTGTTAGACAGAATGCTATCTATCAAATCCACTTAAGTGTATGACCTTACAAATGATTCAATCTTCTGAATCTTCTGTTTTCTCAACTTTAAAATGGGGGAAGTAATAATAGCTCCCCTGTAGGGTTTTTGGGAGCCTATAAGGAAATAAAATATGAAAATATTAACATAGTATTAATCATCTATCAGTTCTTGATTATTATTTATTGAGTTATTTTTTGAATGTTATTTAATCAACATTGCTATAGTTACTATTATCTAAAGCCATTCTCTGCAACCCACCAAGAATTGAAGATACATTTTATAATTACCATAAATCAGAACAAAATGAAAAAATTCAAGAATTTTCTTTCTGCCCTTCTCAGACGATACAAGAGCCCCAGGCAAGAAGTAGAATAAGAATCTGCAGTTGAATGTAGAGTTGTAAGAGGAAGTGATGGGCAACTAGGTCTGAGGGAAGATTGCATTGTCTCAACTAAAACAGTTAATACCATTTCCAGTTGAGTTCTTCTTAAACATTTGACAAAGATGCTGAATTGTAGTGTATCTTCTGAGAAACCTGCATGATGTTCTATCCTTGAGAACTCGATCTGACATGCTTCTCTGGGTAATGGACTCCACTTTACAGCAAGCAGCTCTTACTTCTCAAGACATGAACTCATTCCATTCCCAGCTCTTGCTTTGCTCACCCAGATGTGAGTTCCACTTTCTGGACAGAAGAAAGGCCCCTATTGTGAGGTTGTGTTATCAGATTCAGGGGCTCATAGGCATAAATAAAGGGAATGAAAACACTCTTGTTGTTGTCATCATTCATACATTTTTATGGGCCTTTGAAATAGCTTGATGATTGCACATTGAAAAGTAAATATTTTTACTACACTAGAAAAACAAACAATTTTTGAAAATTCACTGGGTCTATGTTGTTCCCTCTCAGAATTGTGTCAGTGAAACTCTTTTACATGATTTAATGGCATAACCAATCAACGTTTTTACCACACACACACACACACACACACTATTATTCACAATGCCCACACAGTTATTCATAATGCCCAACACTGTGACCTTGAGAGTTTAAATCAAAATTTTAAAAATAGTATATGAAACATAACCTTCAAACATAATCTGAGAAACTTGATTTAGCAAAAATAGTTCTCAAGTGGGGGGGGGAAAAAGTACCAAATTTTTCATCTAATGTTGGAAAGGGAAAGGACCTATAATTTGTTTAGCAAATACAAGGGTAAGATGCATTTTATATACCTTGTATCATTTAATTATCAAAACAACCCCATAACATTTCCTAGTCTGTTCAAGCTGTTGTAACAGAATACCATAGATGGGAAGGATTAAAAACAACCACAATTCTTGCTCATGCTTCTGGACCCAGGAAGTTCAACATGAAGGCATTGGCAGACTCAGCACCTGGTGAGGATTCACCTCCTGACTCACAGATGCCATCTCTTCACTGGGCTCACATGGCAGAAGGAGCCAGGCATTCTCTGGGGTCTCTCTCATAAGGGCATTGATCCCATGTAATAGGAGCTCCTCTTATGACCTGTTCCCCCCAAACCCTTCTTCCTAATGCCATCATCTTGGTTAGTTTTTGAAATCAGGTCAAAAATGGAACAGAAGCCTCCAACCGAGAAGCCATGTTTAAAATGCAGCTTCTGTCACCCAGGTGCCCTCAAGTTTGTACCACCGCATGAAGCAGTCGCCAGTCAAAATGCAATTTAACATTGGGTTTTATTTACAAGGGAAATAAACAGGGAAAACAAAAAGTCCTTAAAGCCACAAGTGGCAGTTATCTTACCCTAGTCACCATTTTCAGTCCCAAAGGTCCCAAACACACATGTCCAAGATGGTACCCTTTGCCCCTCCAAACCAGAGGCAGGCACTCTACAGAGTCCAGTCTTTCTCCAGCATCTTCTCTTTGCTTTTTCTCTCTCCAGTGTACTGAGCTGCTTCACTACTCCAAGGCTCTTCAAACTTCTTCAGCAAATGCTGATCCCAAATTAGCTTTCCAAATCCCTTACTATGTCCAGATACCGGCTCACTCTTCCAGGGGGGTTTTGCCCAGTCTGGTCACGGACTCTTTACCTGCCCACCATTCTCCTGTCTCTCCTCTCTCCAAAAGTCTCTCTCCTCAGTCTCCACTCCTTTCCTTTTATCTCCTCTTCTTTTTTTCCCCTGAAAACCAGAGACTCCAACCAATTTCCCCTCACACACCCTCTTGGTGCTATATTTTTTTCTTCCACACCCAGAATTTGCAACAAAGTCAAAGAAGGGAGTGTCCTTCTCTGGGTTAGGCCTCTTTAATACAGCCCATATTGGGGTCCCAGCTTCATTTTCAAACTTAGGAATGCTAGGAAGGCGAGATCGTTTAAACCACTGATATGGCAGCAGGCAAAATGAGACTAGTAGGCCTAATTGAACTCTTCATGTTTATCCAGGTAAATTGCTTATGTGTGGAGATACAGGCATTATTTTGTTTGCTCTCAAAAATCTCCCAATTCACAGAAAAATCAAAACAGAGAAGATCATGTTTTCCCTCTCAGGCCAAAGAAAGCTGCTGGTATAACTGTGCTCGGCTTTTCTCTAGCACTTCTCGCTAGGATTGCATTCACCCTTAAGACAGGGACATAGTCACATGATCACTCATAAAAGCTTTTGGCTGTCACCGACCTTATAGGTCATCTTCTGCAGTGGAATGTTACTTTTTCATTTTTGGACCACACATTAGTTTGAGTCCCTGATGAAAGCTATCAGCCCTCCTCCTCCAAGTAAACTGTACATGTGCATCTAAAACTTTTGGCACTTACCTTCAGTGGTGTCACAAACCCTATCCACAGACCTCCTAAGGGCCCGTGAACTCTGGGCCAAGAATCCCTGATAATGAACTTTAAAAGTTTCATTTTTCATGTGAGGAAACATAAGTTTAGGGATGCTGACCTCCTCAAGATCATTCAGCTAAGCTGAGGCAAAACCTGCTTCCACAGTGTAAACCCCTGAATAAATGGAACCACCCCAATTTTGCTGTCTGTGCACAATGCTAGAGGTTTTGAGAAGGAAAAAAAAGTGTATAGAGGTTTTTTATTTAAAACTAGTTATGAATTATGTCTAAATAAAAGGAGATTCAATCAGATTACTTCAGAGTAAGTGAAATGAAAACTTAAGAAAGATAAGAAGATAAGCAAAATGAAAGCAGTTATTTTATAGAAACTGGGAATCAAACTTTGTCATCTGAGTCAAGAAGGGATAAAGAACAATGGTGATTTTGCAAACAGAACCCTATTTGCCATCAGTTTGGGAAGCCTTTTATTTGGTATATAAATTATTTGGCAAGCTTTTTTTTAAGCAAAAGTTAATTAGTACACAAAGTTGTTAAGAAGGATTTCTCTGTCATTACCAGTTTCATTTTAGCAATCTAAGCTCAATAAGGATTTTTCTCTGTAAATATGAAAGACAAGAACTGGTTTGATGCCTAAGAAATAATTTCCTGTTTCACCTTTAATGCTACTACCTTTTTGAAGAGGGATGGAGGAGGTTTGGAGTAGAACAAGACTAGACACCTTCCAGAAAGCCAAATCCCACAGGCTTTGGCATGAAAGCTCTGGGTTACCAAAGATACATATACTTGACTCCCTAAGCCCATATACTCATCAGGGAAATGGCCATCTTACTAGTTCTTTCTCATGAGGTTCCATGTAGATTATAGAACACTAGATGATAGACAGACAAAACAGACAGGTAATGGATAGAACATATAGATGATATATAGAGATGAGGCCTGATGAGTATATATCATGTATAAGTCTGAACATACGATGATGCCCAGTAGTTATTCTATACCACAGCTGGTTTAGGTTGGCATGAGACCATGTGAGGAATTTGCTGTCAGGAAGATCCTCTCTGGAACCAGGAAAATAGCCTCTTAGCAGCTACTTTCTGGGGTTTCTGCATCACTAAATATGGGGCACTTCCCCAGGTCTCCAGTCAATTTGCTGTTTAATCTCTGATCAGTTTACTATTTAATCTCTGCTCTGTTTCAAATCTGTTTCAGCCTCCACCTAGAAAGTGATATAATTATGGATATTATATCTCTATGTTGAGGAAAAAACTCCTATGTCTGTATTTTTAAATCATTTTTCATTTTCTCCATTGTTTAAAAATCAAGATGAAAACTCAAGATAGTCTGATATCTGATTTATCAAGGTTCTCACCGCAATAATTTTTATAGCTAATATTCACTGAATGATATTTGAAAGCTTTTTGACCTTGTGGAATGAGCATTTCTTTGCTCCTAGCATACAACCACATATAGTCAATAATCTATAAAAACCATAGCTTGAGAAGTTTCTCAATAGAAATTTCGCAACAATATATGGAAATATTACACTAGTAATAGAAGAATGTTACATGCCTAATTTTCATAAAATCACGTATTAATATTCTAAGTTAGTGATTTTATTTTTATTTCAAAGACTACATATAAACATGATGTGCTATGTGCAGAAGCTGAAAATCATCATAACGCATACCCTATAAACTTATCACTAATTCACTTCCAATACCACCCAAAATTGCAAATCCCCTCTCCAATCCCACCTCCTTGCCTCTCTACCTGCAGAGGTGACTACTATCCTGATACTTCATTTATTTAAAAATAAAAGTCTAAAGTTCATATGAATTTATGTTAGGGGAGGCATTCCCAAGTTCTCTCAAGACTCAGATGAAAGTGTTCAGAGGGGTCCACTATTCTCTATGAGGGCAAGTTTGCCTTTCTAAAGTCTCAGGGCCAAAGGAACCCTCTGACTGTCTACACCTGATGACTTTAGAGGAGAGTACAGCACTACCAACAAAGCATGCCATCAAAGTCTAATAAAAATGGCATGAAAGCTATCGTATGTGTTGATGGTACCGACGCTGCTTGCTGGCATTCAAAGACCAGCCAGGTAAAAGAGATCTGCATTTCTGGGCCATCATTTGACCGGGTTAGAATGGCAGACGGGAATGACTAAACACTATTCTAAATTCTTCGTGAAGGTAAATCAATTTCAATTGCTTGGAAGCCTTCTGGGGAAGTTCTGATCTTTATTATCCCAAAGGTCCTTAACAGTGTTACAAGCACCGCTGGGTAGGAAATGTGAGCATGTTGGAATGATCTAGTGGCTACAGTAGTGGATTCTCATCCATCTGTGAATGAGGTTAAAAAAGAAGGATGTGCAATACTTTGGGAATAAAATCAGTTCTTTTCACTAGTTTGCTGCTAAGAAATAATAGCCCTCAATATTTGCAAACACAATTTTCAGTCAATTTTAAGTCTTCATTAATTGAGATGTCTTCTTAGTTATGTTTTATCATTTGTTCTGGGATTGTAGTAAAGTATGATTAAATATTTATAAATAAAAGGTTTGAATAACATGTTCAGTAGGTAAGCTACATTTTGGCTTAGTGTTAAGCACTTGAGTGTACAGCTTTTCAAAACTTTTTAAAGAACTTCAGAAATATTCGGTTACATTTGAAGGCTTAATTGGCCAATTATAAATCAATTTTATTTATATAATTTTAAACAAATTTCTAATGTTTCATAAGTTTAGTAGAAGGTGTTTGGGTATATTTGAACATTTTTTTCAAAAGTTCTGTCCAGCTAATCTAGATTGGTAAGATCTGACGTTACATTTGAGACTCATACCAATTGATTAAGTTGAAATAAAAGGGGTTAGTTTCCATTTTAATAAGTCCCCACACTACATACAGTTCCTTTGTTGGAATAAAAATCTTGGTAAAGTACACATCAGCCACTATAAATAGCCGCCAAGAGTCTGTACATTCAAGAGAGTCTCCAGAGAGTGTATTTTAAACCACACATTGTTTAGAATAGGAAATTCTTCCAATGTTCATATTTTCCACTGTGGGTGTACAGCAGCTATCCTGTGTACATCTTCATGGGCTTCCATTTTCCTGTACCATTTTGGAGTCCAGCTGATCATTTCCAGAAGATGGCTTGATCCGGGCTTTTTATTTTCCTAAGGCTAGCCTAGTCCTTACCATCCGGTGGGAACTTTGCAGACTTCAGGGGCTCTCCAAATGAAAGCTAGATGACTCTCAGGGCCAGCACCAGCAAACTCAGTTATGAAAGAGTCCTTTCTTTCTGGCGCTAGTAGCTCCACTGTGCCTACTTAGAATAACAGCCGCCAACCCATGTTTGATTCCCACAGAAAATCTTGCACCATTGGCAGGTCTTTCTGGGGAACTCGAGAGACTAATATGGAAAATAACAGCAGGAAGTGAACAGACAGACAAGCAGGATGAGATGATGGGTTATCATGCTGGTTGGAATACAAGAACCCTCAGCAGGTATTATTACAGGCATCTTTCCCAGGGTGCTGCTGCAGCTCTAAGTAATGGCCCTCTCCCACTTGCTCTTTCCCCAGCCCTTCTGTTTCTCTAATCAACACTGTTGTGAACATCTTGATGCTTGTTTTTGTGGGGCTTTATTGGGAGAATTAAATACTCCCTCACTGTTTCTCCGTCCTGGATGAAGAAGAGAAAGAAACTACTGTTAAGGAGCCCTGGACAAAAACTGTGCAAGAGAGCCGATATCAAGTCATTCTTCCCACTACCCCCTTGAAAGTGCCAGTGACTCTTGCTACCCTTGAAAGTCAAATTTCCCAACTACATATATGGTCTCTGAGCCAGTGTGCTTGCAGTATATCTGGTTACCCAGGAGTTTTGCTACGTGTGCCCAGTGGTTTCTGAACTGAATGAAATGGGATTTATTAAGATGAAGCCTCAATCATTTAATTTCTCAGTGCCCGGCCTCCCAGACACTTCAATGCCATTTTTACCTTATAGCATTTGTCAGAGCTATGGAAGAGCTGCCCTGGGGGGTAGGCCCTTCAGAAGGGGCTTGGTCTCCAGAACAACTCTGTCTGAAGTGCAGTTGTTGCTACCGCACAGCAGCATCAGAAATGAAGACTCTCACCCATCATCTCTGAAAAAGGTGGAAATCCAAATCACTGGGTCCCAACTTGCTAAGCCATGTCCAGAACCACACAGTCAAGATCAAGTCAAACCTTTGTTATTTCCTCTGGCCCTCTCTGTTTAGCTTCCTTCTGTTCCTCTCCCTGCAAATTGAAATAGTGGAGCAAATTCAAGATTTTAAATGATGACTTTATCCCTATCAGAATCAAGCCCTACTGTTTTTCTCGTTTTGTATCTATATTGGTACAGGTCCTCAAACTTAGAGGAATTCTCTCTCTTTTCCTTCCCTAACCTCTAGAAACAGGTGAATTCTTACTCACCTAGAAGACCCAGCCCAACAGTCATCCTTTGGGTAAAAACTCCCTAGAGGTCCCCAAAGTGACTGCCTTCCCAATGTTAGATCTCCCAAAGCTCTAGTTATGTATGTATATTATTGCTATCTAGTGTGTGTCTGTTCACCTTTCTATTTCCCCTTCCAAACTGAAAGCAACTCTCAATCAGAAACCATATCTTAGCCATTTTCATTCCCCCCCAAAGACCACTAGAATGTTGAATAAGTGAATAAAGGAACAGATACTTCTACTCCTGTGTGTGTACCAAGGCAGAACCTTCGCTGAGGTGTTTACAAGGACACAGAAATGTTAGTGACCTTTGTGGAATTCCCCATGTACTCATTCCACCCACACCTGCCTCCATCTCTCTCCTGCTGAGCCCCTGGAATTGTGAGTCCATATCTTTTTGTCCAGATACCTGGACTCATCTCATGTCTTTCTGTAATTATTGAAGATAATTGAATTTCCACAGTAAGGAATTTTTACCACTTAGTTGCACTTAGTTGCAATCCTTAGTTGCATCCTGGAGGCAAATGATATTAATCTGGCAAGAGTCAACTCCCTTTAGTTGACTTATTTAGTTCTCAAACCCTTAGTATTATTTGCAGGTACCAGCTACATAGCAAGACCAGATCATTGTCCTAGTGCCAAGGTTATGCTAAACGCACAGGAGTCCAGCAACTGTGAGAAAACTGTATAATTTCAAAATCCTCTAACAAAAGAACACACATGTTGTTTATTCATTAAATCCCAGGAGGCTGGGCAGTAGATAGGGGATCAAGCCAATCCCAAGCTAGCAGTTTCAAAACTCTTTCTGAAACAGAGAGTGTTTGATATGAAAGTTGGGTCTAAAGTTTAGTTTCTAAATAGTGGATTGTTTTCTAGTAATGGAAAGTTCGCAATGAGTCGGGGGGAGGGGATGAAGAAATACATTACAACTCCAGACATTTTAAACAAGATATGGGGGATTAATTTTGTTTTCAGTGAAGTGGAGCATATTTTGTTTTTCTAAGTGGTTCACACACCCCTCAAAAGTACTATTTGGAAGAAAGGGGAGGAGCATTTGTAAATAACCATTCATCAAAATTCTAAGTTAAAGTTCAGATGAATTCAGTCAATGATGACTATGATACAACATGTTCTAAACAGGCATTCATTTTTTCTTAACTATAAGATTTGTTAGCACAAAATTTGTAATTAAATAAAGTCAGTGAACCGGAATACCAAGAACACATAGACCTGGAGGCACTATAGAACATTGTCAGAATTGTGTCATTTAATTTTATTTTTAATGCTTTGAACCACTGGGAAAGAGTCAGAAGGAAAGATAATTTTAAGCTATCCTAGAAAGACTCTAAATTCTAAAATACCTAGGAGAATCTCAGATTACATCAGCCTTCTCAGTTTTGTACCATATTTCAGAAAGTTGAATGGCTATTTCAGAGTATTGGCTTTTAAATTTGAAGTGACTGCTACTTTTTATATAAGTATCATCTATTATATTTTCTTTGTTTTTTTTATGAGATCTTAAAATTAATAAGGTTTCCAGATGACTTTTGGCTTTTAAATGAGAAAAATGAATCTGACTTTTTTTATTAAATGCTTTCAGTAAAAGTCTTGCTTGCTTCTAGTCTATAAATTAGTGAGCAAAAGAGAGTTCCATTTGCTTTTCTTGCCTTGGTGCTAATCATAGCTTGATTTCATTGCTCAATAACTTCAAAGTAAAACTGCCTCCTAAAGTTGAAAAGCTTCTCCTAGTCTAGTTCTAATCTCCTCTATCAAACTGCCACCATAAAGTCACCCAAGAATCCCAACAAAAGAGCATTTCTAATAAATCAGCTCATAAGATTTACATTGCAGTTGACAGGTTAAGCAAGTAAAGTCCAATTGTAGTCTTATTGTCTTACTCCTTTTGGGCAGCTCTAGCAGCTGCTATAACTGGGCAACTTAAATAGCAGACTCTATTTCTCTCAGTTCTACAATGGGAAGTCCAAGATCAAGGTGCCAGCAGACCCCATGTTGCTTCCTGGTTGGCAATTAACTGTCTCTTTCATGTCTCCCCACATGGTGAAGAGCCAAGAGGGAGAAAGCACACTCTTCTGTGTCTCTACGTAAAGGGTGCTAATGCCAGTCGTGAGGACCCCACCTTCTTGACTTAATGATCTCTGGAAATCATACCACCTAATCCTATCACATTGGTGGGTGGGGTGAATTTCAACATATGAATTTTCGAGATGACACAAACATTTGGTCTTAATCATCAATGATGTAAGTCTGAAGAAAGGATGGGCCAATAGAAGAGGTATGCATGAATGTCAAGTCTAAGACCAGGGTTATCCTTGGGCATTTTGGAGTGTGCAAATAAGATAAATCTCAGTGTTCAGTTTTGTGAAATGCAAAATACTCTCCACTGAGTGAGGTGTTTCTTCAAGCATTTCTCTGGTATGTATGAAATATTCTCCATGACAGTGTCAGCAAATATGATGTCTGCTCTGACACCATACTCATGAAACAGTCCCTGGTGACAGTGATGCTTCCTGACATTCCGCCTTGGGGTTAGAGGGGTGCCCTGACTGGGAAATGTGAGCCTTCCAGGCACTGAAGAGGGAGGTCATCCATTCTAATTTGTTGGCATTAATTAGCATATTGGCATTCTGGTATATATACCAGCCTCTTGTGAGTCTCTGACTTTTTAAGTCTAGGAAATCCCAAGATCCAGTTTCTGGTGCAGCAGAGCTTCTAGATCCTGCACTTGATGAATACAGCTAAAAAGTCTACCTCATGGACTCTGGAAGGGCCAATCAACTGTCCAGCCCTGCTAGCCATTGTTGTCCCTCCTCAACCCAAAAAGAAAACAAACAACAGACACTAATTGAGCATCTGCTATATGCCTAGCCTTATTCTAGGTTGTATCAGGGGCAAAAGTGGTTTTAGAAAATATCCCCATGAGCAGAAAGGTTATAACTTACTTGGTGATTAAAAAAAAAAAAAGGCAAGCCCAGATGAACAAGAAATAAATGAGTCTATATCTGTATTCATCTATGTATAAACAATCTTGTCCCACTTCACATGACATTAATTACAGAATAGAACCTAACAAGGTATCAGTTATATAAAATAAACAATGAACGCTGTATCCAAAGCATTCAAAATGCATAATGGATGATTTTCTAGCAGTGGGAACATATACATACTTTAATCCTTCCCTGACCTCCCCACAAGACAGAAATCAATATTCTTTTAAACTTTCTATGGTGTTACTAGCAAAAAAAAAAAAAAAAAAAAACCTGGATTTGATTCCAGTTATAAGGGCCATGTGTAAATTGACTATCCAGATGCAGAAAGTGGACACCAGCAAATAAATTTATGGTTGTGGAAATATTTAGATACTTTGAACTGGTCTGGTACATACAGAGAATTCTGTGGCTTGTGAATTGACATGCTTTCTTTGATGATTTGACCTCTTCCCTCACACTAGAACTCTATCTTTAGAGTCCCCATGGTAGTTTCTTAATTTCCTTCACAGTTTAATTGTATCTACATACAACAAACCCACGTTCTAAAGTATATTACTATCGTCTAGTTTCCATTTCCTCTGGGTAGAAATCACATCCTTCATGGACACACTTCTTTCCTGGAATTATATAAGGGATATATTATTATTTATACTAGACCAGAGCCAGGATTTTATGGATGTGCACCAGCAACCATTCCTTCAAGAAACTGTTTTAAGAACCCTGTATTTTCAGGCACTATTTTATTGTTATAAAGCTGTATTTCAAGCTGGAGAGTGGAGAGGAGTAGGAGGCAAGAAAATTTTCAGATAGAAACTTTCCCTCTGGGAAAGAAAATAGTGCAGCTGGTTCAAACCTCAGCTTTTCAAAAGGGCTTGGAGAGTTGACCTAAATAATTATGAAAAAAATTTAAACAGAAATGGGGGAACTTACAGCAAGTTAGATGGAGGGGCTCTTTCATGCCTGACCACAAAACTCTTTCTCAAATACATGCAAATACGTGAGCTCAAACTTTCTCAGCTCTCCTCCTAAGATGATAGGTTACAGAGAAATGAAGTCAAAATTAAGAAGAGCTGGGGCCAGATACCGGTAATTTAAAAACTCACTAGAATTCAGAGAAGTAAGGGGGAACTGGCAAAGCATTCTTGATAGGTTAGCTAGACCCACTATGGTGATCATTTCACAATACATATAAGTATCAAGTCATTATATTGTACACCAATATAATAGTACAGGTCAATAACACTTCTATAAAAAAGTATTCTAAATCAAAGGCATTCAGAGAAAAGGAGAGGGAATAACTTTGTTGAGTACAAGCCGAAGGCTTCAGGACAAAGCAGGTAAATTGTGACAAATTCCAATTATATTTTCACTGAACAAAAGTTCCCTTTATGACAAAAGTTGAGGTGCATTGCACTGATCAAATATGTGTGTTAGTTTGCTAATGAGGCTACAGCTAGAGGTCAAGATCTACTTTAAAAGTAGCAAGGAAATGCAGCGACATAAGTTTTGACCCTGGAGAGGGAAGATAGATAGTCTTCCTTTCTGCTGAGCCTACATTTCACTATGAAAAATACACAAGCTGCAAGCCAGAGAGAAAGGCTCTGTCACACCACATGTATCCCACCCCTCCTCCATTCGTTCATTCTAGAACTAAATACACAACGTGGTGACCGACTGGGGTGGGACCAGATAAGGACTAAGGAGAGAAGGACAAGAATCATTCAAAGGGTTAATTTGGAGGAAAATGGATTGAACACAAGCAGATTATGAAAAACTGCACCCGTCTGGGGGAAAAAAAAGGGCACCATCTTGGAAACCCACAGCAACTGCACTAAGTTCCTCTTAAAGTGTTATTTCTTAAAGTTGAACACCTCTTTATTTCTGTACGCTAAGCCTATGGATTTTCATTATCATCTTCCTTATTCATTTTTAATTATCTAAAAGATTTCAGAATAAACTGTAATTTTAAAGGGTATGGAAACCATTTAGCTATTACCCATGTAACCCTATCCAAATCTGCCTAAGGAAGTCAGTAGAATAAATTATTAGTACTATCATTCTTAACACAACCTGGTCAAACAGGACTATCACCCCACCCCCAACTAAGTCCTCCCTGATAGTTTCTGGAAGTTTACCTCACAGGCTCATGATTGGCACATCCAACCATCACTAGCAACTCCTGTGGCTCCTTGCTGCTTAAACCCCAGCCTCAGTGACATCCCACCCCTGGCCCCTAGCCATGAAGTCATCTGCAGAGGATCCTCTACTCTCACCACCCCTGGGCCCATCCTGAGACCCAGGGCTTCTGAGGCATAGCTGCTTCTCCAACCTCCATGATACAACTTTTCAAGGGACCACAGTGTCCCAGAATTCCCTCTGCCCTGCAGAGATTTATAACCATGTGTGCAATCTTCATAGAAGTAGGCATAAGAACCATCACCTCTTACTCTCTGCCACCTGAGCACCAAAGCTTAGCCTAAGCTCAACATCTTCTAGAAACAGCTCCAGCTTCTCAGCAGCCTTTCCTTCAGGCACAGAACTGTGTAAACACATGTTTGTTGCAGCTTACAACTCTGAATTCTACATTGCCTCCGAGACATTATTAGAGCCCTGAAATTCAGGGAGACGGTTGTCGAAAGATCTTTTCTCCACTTCTAAAATCAGATTGTGTGTTCCTCATTTCCTGTTTATGTTACCAATATTTTTGACAAAAACTACACTCCTGAGTCTCCTGAAAGAGCTGAAATATGAGCCTCTGAAAAAAGTGTGAATTTCTCTATATGAAGGGCAAGTCATAGAACCAGAACAACTTTACAGATAAATGCTGGAAATTGACTGACTAAGCAACAAATTGGGAGAAGAAAAATAAAACTCTGGATTTAGGCACAAAAATGAGTAAATGATTTCTGTAAGATGCTCAATGCGAAAATAACGTTCAGATGTGTTAACAGCGCATGGCAGACAACCCTGGGACTTCATCCAGGCATATTCAGCCTCGGTCAAGCCTTTATTATGTGCAATTTTGGTTTCCCATTTGAAGAGTTGTTATATTTTGGGCTGATATTATAAAAAATGGAAAATAGGCGTTGGCATCTGGCCTAGAAAAGATGAGACTAAAAGATGACTTAAGACATGCAGCCTTAATAGGGAGAGTGGATTTCTGTTTCAGCAGCAAGAAGTCTCGTTCGAGAGAGCAAAAGCTGAGCCTGAGAGTGATTAAACCCTAGGATCACCAGGGGACACCTGAGTGGTTTACTGGACTTGCACCTCTCTGCCTGTCAGAGTACTGCGCACATGCTCGCTTGCATTTAAATCTCCTGTCCATCTCTTTCTCCCTCTGGGATGGTCTTTCTTGTCTCTGGAGCCCACAGCACTCCATTCACCATTTGCTTATAGTAAAATGTGCAGATGGTGTTAGAGGGGGTGGAAGAAACTATAGGGCCACCAGAGAAGGGAAATGAGAGTACAGGAACCCAAGATACACTACAGGCCAGTGTCAGATGATTTCACAGAACTGTGGGCAAAGACTTAAGGACTCAGGAAGGACAGGAAATGGTGCTGGAGGCCTCGGCAGAGGGGGAGACCATGGTTTCCCCAGACATTCCTCTACCCCCACCCAGCCTGCACATATTCCTAAAGGAAGACGCAATGGTAACTATGGAGACATTAACAAAAGACACAACATGGGGAGAAAGGCAAGAAAAAGAATTTACTGGAGGGTGAAAGAGAGAAGATTCTGTCATGTCTTTGAAGGGAGATAGGAAAAGGGAGGAGAGTTTCATGGGAAATTTTCTTAAGCAGTATTATAGGGAACACAGGAAGCAATACAGTGGACTAGTTCAACATCAAGAAGTGGGGGCTGAGGGTGTGAGATGACGTCAGTTATGAAGGGGCATAAGGGAAAGGAAGGAGACTGCTTGCAAACCTGTGGTTAATGCTGTCACTCCATCTCTACCCGCCCTTCAGATCTGGGCCGGATCTCCTGCCTCATCCTCTGAGTGTAGAATCTGTGAATTCCTTTGTAAGAAAACTTATCTCCAGGAGTCATTTTTGAAATCCTCTTTAAAATGCTTGAAGTGTTACCTCCCGCATGAATAGATTTCCTTTGGGTTAAAGTAAATTTCTATAGATGAATATGTGTTAGCATGTGTGCATGTGTGTGCATGAGCGCATGCATGCATGCGTGTGTACGTGTATGTGTGTGTAAGTGCTGTAGGGCAGTACACGGGGCACTTCCCACATACCTCTTTTCCCTAGGGAATTCCTCCAAGGTAGAAACTGTTCCTAAACGACCACTGAGACTGAAAAGTCTGGAATAGATCATGTGGTTTGCTCTCCTCCGTCCATGAAGTCGAGTTATTTTTTAAATCATATTTTATTAATAAAGGACCACCCCGTGGTGGGAGCTGTTCCTTTCTCTTGCACTGACCTCTCTCAAGCCTTCCCAGCCCAGAATCTCTTTGATGTAACATTAAACAAAGTATCCAGAAGTGGAGGATGCTCTGAGTCACTGGCCAGTAGCCCAGACTTTCCTTTATCCCTGCCGGACAATTCTGAAAGGCCACATGTGGGCACTTACTATCTGGCTGAAGGATGACTGGGCAGGTGTTCATGGTGCCAATGTGTGGTCCCTGATGCAGTTCTCAATGACACCACTTCCAGAAACTGAGCTCTGGGTCCCCCTGCTTGTGCCACGGTGGAGGCACATGTGCCTGTAGGAACAGAACATCTTCCAAATTACCTTCTAGTACCTTCTGGTATGTTCTTTCTGTTTCCTCCAACCTTCATTCTTCAGCCCCAGCTAGCCTGGAAGCTAGTGGCTCTCCACTTGTGATTTGCTCTTCCTGTTACCTCTCACATGCACCCAGTTTCCCTATCATTGACCTTCATGCTGCTCCTGTTACCCAATAGTGTCTGACCCACATCCACACCCCATTTCTGTCTTCATATTTGTCATATCATTGCCCCAGGTGGCACAAACCACAATACCCATTAGCTTTACCATATCACGGAGGAGAGAGACAGCTGTTTCCCAAATGCATCCCATTAGTAGCAAGAGGCCAGCTGAGAGTGTGTGTATTCCCTTTTGCTAACTTTACAACTATGAAAATAGTTTGGTTTATGGATGCCGTTTATACAGCTGGCCATTACTATGTGGAAGTACAACTAAATTAGCATTAGTGGGAGATGACTAAATTCCTGCTCCCTTACTTGGAGGGTAAGTTGCATGTGTGTGTGTGTGTGTGTGTGTGAGAGAGAGAGAGAGAGAGAAGAGACAGAGAGAAAGGAGACAGAGAGAGAGAGAAAGAGACTGGCCAAACCATAGAATTTTTCTAAGCCACTCCATTTTATGATCCTTTTCCAAATATAGGCATATTTGGAATATATACTTGCCGATTTCAATTTCAGAATTGGAATGTGGGAAGACCTGAAGGGGAAATCAAGAGGTAAAAATATTTTCCCAAGGTCAAATGAGTCCCATAAGCAAATATATTAGTTTTCCAGCACTGCTGAAACAAATAGCCATACACTTGATGACTTAAAATGGCACAAACTTATTAACTACCATTCTAGAACCTAGACATCTAATGCTAAACTACAATCAAGGCATGGGCAGAGCTTTATTCTTTTCTAGAAGCTTTAGGGGAGAAGCTACCTTTCCATCTTCTAGGGGCTTCCACATTTCTGGACTCTTGGCCCCTTCCTTGTCCTCAACTAGGCATGTTGCATTTCTCTGGTTCTTCTTCTGTCCCCCTTTCTGACCATTGGCAGAGAGACTTCTCTGACATTAAAGACCCAGGAGCTCAGATAAAATGCATTCGGACAAGCCAGGATACTCTCTCCATATGAATGCTTCCAACTTAATCACTCTTGCAAAGTCCCCTCTGCCTGTAAGGTAGCACAGGACATGAATGTTTTTGGGAAAAACATCCTTCCTTCCGTAGCTAGCCACGAAATTATTTTGAAAGGAAAAGAATGAAATGATAGGAAGAAGAATGACAAGATCCCGTAATACATATGTTTCAACCTCCATTCTAGAACAATAACCTCAGCCAGGTCAGTGAGGTCAGCTTTCCCCGCCACGCAAAATTATAATGTCCTTTTCTGATACGGTTGAGTAGGTCACAAAATTTTCCACATACACGAATAATAGCAAGTCATAGACCCAAAAATATAACCTACTAAGTCATATCAAATAGCAACATTCTGCCTTTGGATAGCAGGTGGGAAATTTGTATTTAACTAAGGTTTCTGTGGGGAAGCAGATACACCTCTATTTTTATGAGTTTCTCAGGCACTTTAAAGTAGTCAATAGATGTGGAGTGATATATGTACAATCAGACATCCCTGAGCAAGAGGGATACACTCTGAGAAACGCATTGTTAGACATGCATCCCTGTGCTAACATCCCAGAGAGTAATTACATAAAGCTGTCTGGACTGACCCATCTAGACTGCGTGCTACAGCCCATTGGTGCCTGTAATATGCTGTTGACCAAAGCTGCTTCAAAATATCATATGTAAGCAACACCTGACTGTGCAGTCAAAGGCATATTTAAATGTCTATGTACATCATGGTCTAGAGAGGTAGTTAATTTTGAAGTTCCTTGAACTATATAAAATGTGACTTTGATGACAACACTAGTTAGGCAGGAAAACAGTCACAACTTTTGGATTGGTAGGACAGCAGGTAATTCAACTGAGTTACACCTCAAGCTGACTGCAAAGGCAAGTTGACCGGTTCCTCCGTGACATCACTCCGTAGCTACAATTCTCTTTGCGCCTGCGCTCTTGTTGGCAACATGACATGGTAGAACTCAGAGGTGCTTTCAGGCTCTGAAGGCTGCTGAGTGTGTAAAGCTGACAGGCTTCTCCTACTCTTTACCAAAGGAATCCTATGAAGCTCATGTTGGTAAAGCTCATGTTGGTGGAGATCTGAGCTACAACTCCTTAGAGATGGAGAAGTGTATTCAGAACTCAAGCCCAGACTGAGTGTCCTATCCAAATAGAATCAACACCGCCCTGTCCTCAGAGGCTGGAATTTGGTAGCTTTCCAAGCTGTTGCTGACCTGGCTCCCTGGCCCGGCCTGCCTGGTGAGATCACCACCAGGGAGCGATGGGTTCAGAGCTGCTGTTGCAACATGCTCAGAGATGGACCGTTGCCCTCATTTCACCAAGGGCATGAGCAGTGTGCACCCCCTATAATCCAGCACGTTGCTGATGGCGGTGGGGGCAGCTCTCTTTTGCCCTTTGCCTTTCATTCGCGTTTTTACATCATGCCTCTTTCCCGGGATAAAAGGAATAAGAGAAGTTTCTCAGATTTGATTTCTCAGCGGGAACTGTTTGCTTTGGAAGCTACCTACACCCCTGCTAATTAAGAACAGAACTCAGAATAAGGGCCTGAGAACTGCACCCAGATGAACTTTTGGGTGGACTGATTTCCATTGATCTCTTTAGAATGGGATTATGTACACAATAATACCACACAGGACAGACTATTTCTCAAAAGTTGGACACACTGATCAGTGTCTTTTCATGGGACCGGTGTTACTCCGAATAATTTTTAGTAGTTCATTATATAAAGATTTCATTCTGAAGGTTATTCTGGAAATCAGAATCCCTATTACCTGGGAATTACGTTCTGGAAATCTCCAGGCCATCTGTGCCCTTTACCATCCAAACAGGATGAGCCTCTATTAGAGAGATTACAGTAAAAAATAACAATCAGCTCTCTGATGATCCTGTGTGGAGGGAAAGGGTGGGGAGGAGTAGATCTGGCCCGGGACAAGCCCAGACTTTCGTCACAGGGACAGACCAAAGTGTTAACACAAAGGGAGAACACGGGAGCATCCTGCACCCTCCACTTCAGCCACAGATAACATGGCAATTCTGCGGACCCAACCCACATCCTGACTGCTGGAGGGTCAGCACCTCCGGCCAGCCGCCACCCACCCTTCACCCTTCCAGCTGCAGACATGCTAGGGGGATCCGGACCCCAGGGAAGAAGAAGCCTGGCCGCGCTCTCCCAGTGAGTGCTCCCTGCCCTCTTCGATCTGGTTTTACTTTTTCTGCAAAGGCATTGTTTTCCAGAAATGAGTTGTAATGGTGGCAGGGAGAGGAGAGAGGTGAAATCAGGGAGCAAAGGCAAGCAGTGAGTATGGAAGTTGCAGACCTGTGTGAGACTTTCTGTTCTGAGCTTCTGATGATTCAGCCGGGCTTTCCTCCTTTCTGTTCTTAGGGTGGTTTGGAGTCCGTGTGCAGGGGTTTCTGTCTAGGCTCTGGGTGTCTTGATTCCAAAGCCCACAGAGAATTGTGTTTCTCAAGATCTGCTGTTAATTTAGACCTGAGCCCTCTGCTCAGAACGATCCATTTGCAGGATTCCACAATCTTGGCGAAAGCACACATTGCCCAATCCTTAAAGTCAACAGCCCAAAGCTCTTCTTCCTATACTGACCCTCTGACTGGGCCAGAGCAAGCTGAGCACCTGATATTGATCAGGGGATCGTTCAGATAACAGCTCCGAGGTTTAAGATGCTGCAATCCTGGAATGTGAAAACTAGAAGGGGCCTCTCTGATTGTTTGCAGCAATGCTCTCATTCCACAGGCAAGGCACCAGCTCCCAGAGGGGCCACCCCACTCAGCCAAGCCAGACCTTGTCCTCAGCCAGTGCTTCGGATGGCAGGCGAGAGCCCTGCTCACACAGGCGTGTATGACGTTTGGAAAACGCACTGGGTGTTGGGAAAAAGTGCTGTGCACCAGCCAGAACACCAAATGGCCTTTCAGTAACTCCCATTTCGAAGGGTTTTGGCACCCAGTCAGCCTGACAATTGTTGCTCCGGTTGTTCCAGCATTTGTGCAACAGTTAATCAAATAAACTGAGGAGCTCAGGAACGAGACCACATCCACTGTCTGAGCAGATCTCCTGGATAACCGGTTTCTGCATGAGCTGGCCAGTGCGTTGGGCCCAAAGGACTGCTAGAGGTTATCTGTGTAGCTGTGGTTATCAGACTAGTTGCTGCTGTTGTTTCAGTAAATTTAATCTTACAAGGAATTTTATTATGTAAAGGGCAAAGTCTGGTGAAAGAAATGGTTTTGGGTCTAGAGCTCAGGCCCACTGTACTTCTAATCACACCCCTTGCTCTCCCCATCCCTGCCCTAGCCCACCCCACCCTAGCCCACCCACCCTACTGTAAGGGCTTGGAATCCTAGATGTCTATGGAAGAGCACAGAAACCATTGATCCTATTTCATTTCAGATGAGTAAACTGAGGCAGGAGTCAGTGTTACACTGATGAGCAATATATATAGCCTGTTAGTTGATGTTAGAACAAGCCAGGTCATGTTTCTCTCTGTTATCTGTCTGTCTCTGTCTTTCTGTCTGTCTCTGTCTCTCTCTGTCTGTCTCTGCCTCTGTGTCTCTTTCTCTGTCTCTCTATGTCGCTCTCTATCTCTCTCTCTTTCTGCCTTGCTTATGGGTCTAATAGTTTTTCTCTCTGTGTGTCTCTCTCTTCTCTATTCCCTCTGTCATTTCCTGAACCTCAGCAGTTACTGTTTCTCACCTACATGTGGTAATTGTCTCCCATCTGGTCTCAAGCTCTGTCTGCTTCCTTGTCTGTTCCTGCTCCCTCCTCCACTGCCCTTTGAGGTGGGAGCCCACCCTCCCCCCATATGACCTGTAAAAGTTCATCTTCCTTCTCACCCCGACCTACCCCTGCTCCCTCCAGCCCAGTCAGATCATTCAGATTCCCCCCAAACACAGCATATGGGCATTCCCTGGCTTTCTTGATCCCCTGCTCAAGAACATCCGTTGTGCTTCAATTTCCTGCCTGAAATGAAGGCAGCCATTACAAGGAAGTTCTGTGGAGTGGTACAGTGGGCAGGGTAGTGAAGGGGTAGGAATTCAGGGTGGAGGTGAGCAATGGGGCATGACTGGGGGGTACAATTGGCTCTTCCTGTCCTTCAAGACCCAGAGCCAACACTACCTTTCTCCACAAGCCTTCTCTGTTCTTTTTTCTCCATGCTAATAACCTCTGTTGACCCTCCCATAATTAGCTTTGTCCTGAAGTTAGTGGAAAGCTTGCCTGTTCTCTCCTCCCCACCCCTACCCCAGTCACCAAAGATGATCATTCACCTGAGAGTAGGGACTATATTGAATCATCCTTGCATCTTCAACTTCCAGCTTGGTGCCATGCTCAAGAAACATTCCTTCAATTTCCTATGGCAAATGGATCAAACTCAGGTCATTTAAGTTCACGTTTTTCATTTATTTGGACAAAGTTTCTTCACTTTTTACTTAGGAAGAACTATTAGGTAAACCACCAGAACAGGTGCCCAAGCAAATGTATTCTAAATTCCTTTGTCTTTGGATCAGACTCTGTAAGCCCTTGTCTATAGAATTCATCTCAGTTTCATCATCTACAGAGCAAGATTGGCAGGGTTTTTCATTTTGCTTTTTTTTAATGAGGTGCATGAAAATTCCTGAATGTCAAGACCTACGTAGAGTTGTGCTATTTTCAGGAGCAGGTGTGAGTGGCTACTTCTTCAGATTTCAAGGTGCTGCTAATTTGTTCCTACTGAGGTTATTGAGAGATCCTGTCACTTGCTGTGTAATATTTTCACATTCTCATTTTCACAAAGCCCTAATGAAGTCTGCTTGAGTCAAGATTGCATGTCTCTTATAAACAGTCATGCTTTGGTCCATTAAGCATTAGATTTCTCATAAAGAAATCTGGCTTTATACAGCCTAAGGATGAAAAAGTATTGTTCTTGAGCAGATATTTTTTAACAAACACCGAAAGACATATAAATTTTAAAACCATGGAACCAAGGAAACAAAGGAAGTTAGTTCATCCCACTGTTTTCAAAGGAAAATAATTTTAAAACATAGCAGGGAAATAACTGATTGACTGGCTTTATAAGAGTCTATAAAATTGACAGAAAAAATGTACATTAAAATGTTCAGAAGTACAGGAATACCTGTTTTAACCAATCTTGTTGGGGGATATAGCGTTGCTATTTTCCAGCTAAGTTTGTAAAAAAGAAAAAATAATAAATGGGAACTGTCTCTTTGTCTTCCTTAAAATAGATATTAACAGACATTTAAAACACTTTCCAGTTGCTGAGAGCTACCATTATGATGGCTTTTTAAGATCATGCTATAAAACAGTGATACCTCCATGAATAGACTCCCAGCCCAATGAATCCGATTACTCTGTTCTATCCTCCGCCTCCTGATTTGTGTCTTTTCTCTCTCTGAATTGACATGAATGCTCATAGATCTACCAGCCCTGCTCTATTCTGCTATACCCAAAGGTATTGGGAGGTCCCCTTGGTTAACACTGAGTTCAGAGTCAAAGTCAGCAGACCAGACACATGAGCAGGGAGGGGCTTCTCGCTGATGAAGTCAAGGGCATCACATTCTGTGGCTCTTGGCTTCTATGCCAAATTGGCCATATTCGCCCACTTTGTCGTTCTAAGATTGACTTTTCTAGATCTCTTATCTGGTGAAGGGTGAAATTACTACTTTAACGATGAAACATAAGAAAGACTCGTAAAGAAACAAGTCATTGTGTTTGATGCATGGGGTATACTCAGGAAGGGGTGCTGCTGCTCAGTTGTTTCTGCAGTGGTGAAAATAGCCAGTCTTTATGGAGGTGACCTTGACTTTCTGCGTGTATCTTCCTGCTTCCCCCTCCCCTCCCCCCAACAATCACACCACCAGGGACCCAATGGCTATAGACCTTCATCCCCATCTTCTTTGATGTTATTTGCAGCACCCACTGCTCCTTTCCTCCCCTAACCTTTGACCTGTTCTTATCCTTCAAATGAGCCTCATTTCATGCTACTGCTCACCTCCCTCCCAGCCCATCACAGAGAACTTTGCATTGGCAGATCTAGCCCTGGCAAAGGGAATGGGGGATGGGGAGGTGCTCCTCCGCCATCTGGAGGGGAATTTGCTCCAGGCATTCTGAGCTAGGGATGGTGAGGAAGTCCTTTTCCCATGAAAATTCGCCTTCCATTCTCAGTTGTAGCTTTGTATCATACTTGGGTGGTGAACTGGCAGTGGGGGCCGGGAAGCTGGCCTTGACATGGCAACTTCCATATCAAATGATATTTGAAGCTCCAAAAATCAATGTGCAAATTAAGGCTTTGGAAAGAAGCTTTTTATAACTGCTTCATTCATTCCCAAACCTAATTGAATTTTTAGGATGATCCTTAGAAATGTCTGTTCGTCTCCATTTCCATACATTCATTTGACAAATATTCACTGAGAGTTTCCTGTGCCAGTGTGTGCCACCATGCTAGCCACTAAACATGGGAAGTACAACACTTTCAGGTATGTAGTCTAGTATTAAGCATTAAATTTTAGATCTTATCACAGAAGTCTGAACCTTTCACCAACCTCTCCCTACTTCCCCCGTTGACAACAGCTATTCTCTGTTGACATTGTTTTTTAATTCCACTTAAAAGTCATGTCACGAAACATTTGTTTTTCTGTGTCTGGTTTATTTCATTTAGCCCAGAGCCCTCCAGCTTCATCCCTGTTGTTGAAACTCCATCTTTTCTGAAGTTGAATAACATGATATATGATATCCGTGATATGTTCTATATAAAGGAACATATAAATTCATTCATCCACTGATGGACACTTAGATTGTTTCCGTACTTGGCTACCATGCATAACACTGCCATGGACATGGGCATGTGATTAAGATTGTGATTTAGTTTCCTGCCCACTGATATTTTCTATCCATTTTATTCCACTTTAAAAGGCTGGTCCTGATCCACCCAATAGGCTCAGAAGCTGTGAAATGCTGTCAAAAAAATCACTGACCAAATTGCATAACATTCATTGGCCGATACCTCCAGTACCATTCAGGAGACTTTGCCCCAACAATAGGCTGCCTGCTTCGGCATCAGTCTGGAGGGTGAGGCCAGGCTGTTAGGGTAGCGATTAGGGACCTGTCTCCTGGGGTAGCACCTCAGTCATCTCTAAGAGTCTCTTCCACTTACTGCAGGGCTTAAAAGGGAAAAGATCCGGCCTGCTCTGGGGCCTTTTCCAGGGGCCAAGGTCACCCAACAGAATGATGTGATGAAAGCCTGTAGAAAAAGGTTAAATACAAAATAAATGCGAGTTATCAGAAAGGAGCCTTAATTTTCCAAATTAAGATCTCAGAGGAACAACTCAGAGATACCACTTGATCTTTACAAAACAAAGAGACCCTTGCATGAGGCGATCCTGCAGCTTCCTAAATGAATATTCCAGCAGCTTTGCTTATAATATTGTAACTGGTTGTGTTTAGTCAGGTCATCCTCATCCTTGCTCTGCTGCTTTTGAATTCTTTCTCTGCTTGTAAAATCGTGGCAATGGTGAGGTAGGGAGTGGAATTTTAACTTGTGCAGGAATTTGCAAAAGGGTGTGCTTTGCCTGATAATGTCTGCTCTTGCTCACTTGATTTATAAACACCAATTCCCACTGTTTTTAAGACTCCTTTTTATTTAAAACAACTGACTCTAAACGAAAGTAACCAGGAAAGTAGGTACTTTTATTAAGAAGGGTTGAAAACAACAAAGATCTAGATATAAGAAGGTCCTTTCCTCACTGATCTTACACTTTCTCTTGATAACTTTATTGTAAACCTCATCTCACACAGATGCTGACAAGAATGTCTCCTTCAGATCTTGATTTTGTTATTTAAGGGCCGGTAGTTCAGTCTGATACTCTTTATGCTGATAGATTCCTAAGCAGTTCCCAGCTCACATTAGGCATTGACCTTCCATAGGCCAATTCTGCCTGCTGAGTTCTGTGTGTTTGCTCTCAGTGATTGCGTTCTGCCCCTTATAAGCAGTGTCTGCATCCACCTTTTCTAAAACTCCATCATCCAAAGTCCCCAGCCTCCCCCTGCATAGGTAACAGACAAAACAGAAGATCACAATATCATAAAAGAAGGACTTGATTCACCCTAAACAGCAGGAAATAAATTTACCATGTTCACTCCTTAAAGAGTAGAAATGTAGATAAGCAAGCTGCCACTACAGGCATTCCCAGCTCATCTCCATCCTGTCTAGAGAAATATGTGAGCAGCATCAAGTGGAAGCAGAATTGAGGCATATTCTGAGCTGAATTTGTGATGTGGCTTGTTTCTGGGTGGTCATTTCCATCGCCACTGAATTGTGTTTTATGATGTACCTTAGAATTGAACAGAAAAAGACTGCGTTCATACAGTGTTGGGGTACACTGAACTTTTGCAGCGGAAGAGATGGTTTTAAAAAAGGACCTTTTGGCCACCACTACCATTGCCCCAGTACCCTTTCTGTTTGGGAGAAAGGGTTTTCATACACCTTCCATGAACCAGCTGCACCTTCTGCTGTTCTAGATGGGCACAGTCTCTGCAGACTGGAAATTTTAGCCAGAAATCCTGACTCTCACATCTGTGTTTAGACCTTACTCATTTCCAAGTGTTTGACCTGAAGCAGATCATTAAATTTCACTGTGCCTACATTTCTTAGTCTGTTGAGGTGGGAGCGGGGGTATAATATCTGCCTTGCAGGTTTAGTGAAAGTTAAAGAAACTAAACCACAGCAGATGTTGAATCAACATTATAGTTATATATCCTACCTTTCCCTCCCCTCCCAGCATACCCCTTCCTAAAGCTGCCCCCAGAAGAGGGATGGCTTGGTTTCTTAAGGCTCAAAGCTCTTGACAATGGAATGAATGGTAGCCGACTTCAGCTGGGACTGACTGGTACTCACCAAAGCAACCATTACTTTAGAAAAATCAGAAGATGACTTAATCTCAGATTTTAGTGCTTTCATTTATGCCACTTATAAATGATAACTCCTAGGGCTATCCTTTGGATAACCCTAAAAATTGTTCCTGAAAAATGGGCTTTTAGTGAGCAAAATATAGAATTACTGCTTTTCCCAATTGACCTACACTAGATACTTTGAGAAGAAGGATGTAGTAAGAAACAGGTTTGTGAGAAAGTGTCACTAATCTTTATCTTGACAGGTAGGAAGGCTATAAATTAAGATTACTGACTTTGAAATGCAGATCAGCTTGAACTCCTGGGGCCCCATCACTGTCCCCCTGGGCTATTTACTTAATCTCTGATTTTCTCATTCATCTACAAAAAGAAGAAAATATATGTGAACTTGGCACTTGTCCGTATTCAAAAAAGTGTGTGTGGGATAAACTCTGATGTTATTGGCATGAACTGAATGCCCAGGGGGTGAATCTGAGGCGGGTTCCTCAGTAGTCACAAAAGTATGAGCAGTGGTGTTGGATATGAGAGTTGAATTCCTTTCCTGTGGTTGACATTATGAAGTCCCACAGAAAGGGTAGCTTAGGACAACAGAAACTTATTACCTCACAGTTTTAGAGGCTAGAAAGTTGAAGTCAAGGTGTGGGGAAGCTCACGCTACCTCTGGGTCCTAGGGGAGGCCACCTCCTTGTCTCTGTCACATTCTGGAGGTCTCAGGTGTTCCATGGCCACACAACTCCAATGCTTCCACAGCTTCCCCTGACCTCCCTATTTCTCTTCATGTCACCTCTGTATGTGCCTGTCTCTGTGTCCAAAAGTTCCCTTTTTATAAAATGAGGGCCCACCCACCTTAATAGCCTCACTTTAATTACCTCTCTAAAGTCCCTCTTTCCAAAGAAGATGACATTCTGAAATACTGAGGGTGACATTGTCCACATGTCATTTTTAGAGAACATGGTTAACCCATAATTACTGAAATAGTTAAAATACTTTAACTTGATGTTTAATAGTTCAATGCCCAAGGGACAAGTGGGATGACTTTTGAATATAAAAGTTCAACTGACTGACAGAGAGTGGAGCAATAAGGACATCTGGTCCTCTGCTGACAGGTTGTCTGTCTACGCCATCCCAGTGAGTCAGAATGGACCTCCAGGCATAGAGAATACAGCATACTCCATTGAGCTTGAGTGTTAAGTCAGTTCCAAAGAAGAACAGAAAAGAGGATTATGCTTTTCTAGAACACGTGCATTTTCTGGTATGAGAAGATAAAGTCATCTGATGATAAATTCCCATCTATGTTTTAATGAGAAGTGTCACAGATTAAGAGAGAGAGAGAGAGAGCTAAAAGGTAATCTGCTATTGGATATTTTCAGCCAGAACTTTTCCTCCAATCTCCACACCTCAAAAAAGAAAGAGAGGAAATGTAGTCCACAGAGGAGAAAATGAGAGACTACCAACGGAAGACAAGAATTTCCTCTATATTGCCTCTGCTTGCTTCAACTTCTTCTAGTGTTGGCATTTTTAATGAAAAGGAGTTTGAGGTCCTTGTGGTAGGAAAAGTTTTCTGCCCAATTGTTCTTCCTGCTTAGCAACAGCAGCTAAGCAGGAAAAAGCATAGGCAAGGAAATTCTCTCCCATATTATCATGATGATGATGATGAAATAATGAAAATGGTTAATACTCATACAGTATTTACTGTGTGCCAATTGTTCTAAGCACTTTACAAATATTGGGTCATTTCATCCTTACAACAACACTACAAGTATTTTTACCCCATCTTACAGATGAGGGAAATGAAGCCAAATAGATTGAGTCACTTGCTCATTTCCTCCCTGCCTGGATATGGGTAATGATTGGCTCCCGACCCCAGGCTGGCTCCAGGCTGGCTCCTGGTGGTTCAAGGCCTTACCTTTAACGGATATTTATGCTTTCACAGCCATAACCTCTGATCATTGAGTGGGAGAATCTGGCAAAAATTGCAATATGACATCAGATCCTGCTTGATGAGCAAGCTTCTCTTCCTGGCTAGAGAGGGTGAGAGCAGTGATCAAGAGAGGGTCTTTGATCTTTCCTGCCTCTTGACCTTCAATTACCATCCCAGGACACTAGAGACTGTCAAAGGACCTCCAGAGAGGAAATGAGTGAACTTCATATAAAATGAGTGACTCCTCATTAACAAGAATAGCACGTAGCAAGTAATGTTTAACTTCCTCATCTCTTAGCTTCTATATCCTGTCCTATCAAAGTCAAAGGACTGAGACAGGCAAAGGAAGAGATGTGCTACATGGTAGTGGTGCAAAAGGCACAGATTTGGGGCATAGGCAGATGATAACTAACATGCTGGGTATGTAATCCTGAGCAGGTGATTTGACTTCTGTGTGCTGGATTTGCTCATCTAGACTGCACATTTGGAGTAGTCATAGCTATTCGATGCTATTGAAAGAAGTAGATAAGATGCCTCCTGCCCATTTCCTGGTAGCTACTCAGTGTGGCACAAGTGGGAGTTCTCTCCATTACATAAGCTTCCCCATGCTTTTAAATTATTCATTTCATTCATTCAAGCTGAAGACTGGCTAGTCTAGTACACCCCTCTCTCTTTTTTAAATTCCCATGTTATTCTTTATTTTTAAATAAACAATTGGCTTATTAACCTTAGAAATGTTAAATCTACAACTTGAACAAGGAATAAGATTTCATAGTGGGTTGTCAATCTCTGGCAGCCACCCACACCCCAGAGGGGCAGTGTGATTCCTGGGACCTCCTACAGTCTCTCTGAACCCTGAATAGCCCCTGTTTAGAGGCCTCTGGAGAAACCTGAGGATTTGAATTCTCTAGGTAAACATCTGAGCAAAAGGCCACAGCACTGTGACATCTGTGACACAGAAGGAAGAGGGCACTTGTCACAGAGCCCCATGTTACAATGACATTCTAGTTTCGAGCCTGAGTCTATTTCAACTATGAAAGAGGAGTGAGAAAAGAACAGATAATTCTATTAGGTAGTTCCTGCTAATAGAGAATGCTGATTATCTTATAGATGATTCTAATATCTGATTATCTAATACTAATTTTAATCATTCTAATACCTAATATCTAATAACTATCTCATAAATAATTCTAATAGAGATTCTAGAAGAATAGCGTAGAGAATAGAATCACTCGAATCTAAAGCTCTTATCAGAGGGTATCTGACTTAGGGCTGTTTTGTAAAATCCGGAGAGTTAGACTTAAGGGCCTTTATTGTTGGACTGGATCTGAGTTGAGGAGCTCTGTCATCAGACAGGATGGGATGAACAGGATAGTTCCACTGACACAGGTGATAACAGGGAGACATTTGTTTTTGACTGCGAAGCTGTTCCCAGGGGCATCAGTATCATAGAGAAACATGGGACTTGAATGGTGGCCCATGATGAGAAAGAGAAGTAGGTGATAAGCTGCCTGTTGTCCAAGCACTGGGAGGCAAGAGGCCAGGGATCGCTTGAGTTCACTGGTTCGAGACTAACCCAGGCAACATAGCAAGACCTAATCTCAAAAAAGCAACTGGGCGCGGTGGCGAGCACCCGTAATCCCAGCTCGCTGGGAGTCTGAGGCTGGGGATCACTTGAGTCCACGGTACCCCAGGCCACTTGAGTCTGCTGTACCCCGAGCAACATAGCAAGACCTAGTCTCCAAAAAACAAAAAAAGAAGTAGGTGATAAGCTAAGACCTGGGCCGGGCATGGAAACAAGTGAGAAATAGAAAAACAGAAACGATCAGACTCTTATTTTGTTTCATGATTTAAAAACAAATAACCAAAAAACCAGACACCTCTTGGTTCTAGGGCTATATCCTAGGACTCACACAGGCCTTCCTGAAGCACCCTTAAGAGCAGATGCTCTTGGAAGGATCCAACTTAAAATTTCCTGCATTTCTAAGTTCCAAAAACACCTTCCCCTCCCCCCAAAAAATGTATTTAAAAAAATATATTAGAATTGCGGGGTTTTGTTTTTGGTTTGACCTTTAAAAAATTTTTTACCCCCTCCCCCAAACCATAATTGTGGCCTACCAAAATGGACACTGCTTTAGAGGCCAGGATTTCGTTTTTGCAGCCCCTCCCTCCGTGCCTGTCGCCCCCTTCTCGTGTTTGATGAACTGCACATGTTATGGAGGTCACTCTTGGGCCTCCCTCGCCACGGCCGCGTCCTAATAAGGGAATGAGCAGGCTGCTACTGGTGAGGTAAGCAGAGGCAAGCGGCGGATGATATTTTTGCTGATGGAGGATAAGGTGTGGTTTGGCAGGTAGCTGGTTGGTTTGGCTGGTGCCCGACCAAGATCCTTTTTTTTTTTTTTTCTTTTTACAGTTCAAATTTTGCAACACACACACTAAGCATTACTTCCTCACAGATACGTAGCTGAGCTCTACAAATAGCACCCTGATGACTCATTCTGGATGGGGTGAAGATAGAGGCTGGGGGTGATGTTTTCATTGGGAAAGGTTACAGGTTACACCCCCACATGCAATAGGCCTACTCCTCAAGAGGCTGCTGCTACCAGTGGAGAATAAAGGGAGATGCCACTCGGTACATTGAGCCAATGTTTAATCACATTTAAAAATGTATCTGGGCCGGGCATGGTGGCACATGCCTGTAAGTGGCAGCCTAGGAAGCCACGATCGAGGCCAGGGTTTGAGTCCCGCTGGGGGCACGTAGCAAGACCTAGTCCCAAAAAAATAGCTGGGCATGGTGGTGCGTGCCTGTAATCCCAGCTACCTGGGAGGCTGAGGCTGGGGATCGCTTGAGTCCGTGGTACCCCGGGCAACGTGAGCCTGCGGTTCCACAGACAACACAGTGAGACCTGGTCTCCAAAAAGCAGCCAGGCATGGTGACGGGCGCCTGTAATCCCAGCTACCTGGGAGGCTGAGGCTAGGGATCACTTGAGTCCGTG